>LGRX02031583.1:0-10884 GCA_001247695.2 Cymbomonas tetramitiformis
GGCTATTTAATTTAGAATATTTTTTCATAAGTTTAGAATACCCCATTTTCATCGTTAATTTAGAATAAGTTTTCTTTATGTCATCCGGCTATGACCGGTGCATGCATCCATGACGTTGTACCTGTTGAGCTATCGCCATGCCATGCGAAGAGTTGTCGCGTAGCCAAACGAGAGGAAAATAACATGGCTGAGCCCGACGGCTTTGAGTTCACAAGCCCGGGCAAAAATGTGGACGATATATATCCTTCGGAGGGAGAAGAAGAGGAAGAAGAGGACTTCCTCGTTGCACCAAAGGGGAAGGGGAAGCGTAGCCGTGTCCCCATAGTGTGGAGTACGGTCTTGAACGGTGTATCTTATGTAGAGTGCCAAGACATGATGGCAACCTTGAGCCCTGAGGGTGTGACCATGGCTAACAAGCAATATAAATCGAAAAAAACCTCTGCCGTGACTCAAAACTTCAAGTGTGCTTTAAACTTTACTCACGGTTGTGGAGTTCACTATAAAATTGTCAAGGGGACGACCTTAGGCCCTACTGTTACATGCAACTTGTACTCCCGTGGGACACACGACCATACTAATTTCATAGGAAAGGGTATGTCGAAAGTTGTAAAGGACAAGTGTAAGGAGGCGATCCACGAAAAGCTTCCGCCTAAAGCCATTTTTAAGAAGCTTAGTACCGCAGTCACCACAGCCATGGAAGCCGATGACGACGTTGAGTACAAGGTCATAAAGAACTTTGTGTACAACAATCGCAAACAAATCTTGGGGCTTAAAACCATAAAGACTTGCGGTCAGTTCATGGAGGTTTGCCAGACCTCCAACTTGTTGGCCATCCCCGTGACCGATCGCAAAACGGCGGGGACGCTTTGCATGTTTGAAGGACAAGTACTCCAACCGAGCGGCTTCGAAACCGTGGAACATTACGCCGAGAATTCCGCGAACACCCTGCCTCCTATTCCTTTCGAAGCCCAAGCAACCCAAGATGAGCTTACTACTTGGAAGCTGGCGGGTTGGAATGAAGACTTTTCCGTTTATGAACGGAACCTTCAAGCACATTTCAACTCAATTCTTGCTTGCGAGTCTGCTGAGTACTTCGTGCATATCTTAGAGAACATGCTTGTCGTCCAAGGGTGGAGTACGCGTTCGAAACGGTTTTACAAAGGGAAGTTGAACTTGCGTGCCCTTTACAAGAACTACACCGAACTCGTCAAGGATTATGTCGCAGCGCAGAAACGCAAAAGGTGGTGCGTGATTTACCCCACTTGGGGGAAACTCGAGGTACTTCTCGCAAAGGATCACCGCTCACGCGACGACACGTACAAGACGAACTGGCAAGGCTTACCCCTTGAATGCAACGGGTCTTCCTACTTGGATAAGCGTTTTCGTCTCGGGGCGCTCGCCATCAAATCGCACGAGGACGCCTATGCTTCGCAAATAGTGGACTTTTGCTTGATCGCGGCTATGCAACTTGGTTTCCAGAAAGTGTGGCAACCTCGTTATCATACTTTGGATCACTCCCTCGCTTTCTTCAACGCTAACGCCAAGCTTCCGGAAACCATCACGCATGTCCTAGAGCATTTGAGGTTACCTACGAACCTCTGTACACTTGTCGCGGAAGAGATTACGCAAGGGATATGTTGGTCGCATTGCATGATGAAGCTTAACGAGAAGACCGCGCTATTCAACGACGCTCATAACGTTAACGGCTTCAAGCAGGGCGTTACGGAAATACACAACATCACCATCGTTGGTGCTCGTGATAGTGCATTCAAGCTCTTCATCGAACTATACAAGCGTGATGAAGAGTATATTTGCAACTGGTTCGTGGAGACTTGGTGGGGCAAGTGGGGTGGGTGGGTTCTCGGCTTCATGCCAGAAGGGATCCAATCTACGCAGAATAGTCCCGAGTGCGTGAATAGACACGTGAAAGACGAGATGACCCTGCGTAAGCAACTCCAACTCGAGGTATTCCATCCTTCAGCGCTAAAATACATGCACGAGGAGACGATCTACGACGGGCAACACCCAATACCTACGACTCCAATTATTACACAAGCTATTTGGCGGGAGGCGCTACTTATGATTGACAACAACATGCTCGAGCTTATGACGCGCACGACCGGCGTCTTGGGGGTTACAGACCGTCCTTCCTATGTCGTTCCCTCCCTTAAGACCTTCGAGAAGTTAAGTGCTTCCACTATCGCGGATAAAAGGAAAGAGATTGCTCCCCTTGTGGTAAAGTTCCTCGCCCTTATGCGCGACCCTGAACACCCTCCAGCGACGGTTGTCACCTTCGAGCAGTTCATGAACACCTACAAGTCTTTTGTGATCTTACGACCATTGGACGCTAATAACGTCACCGAATTTGGGCACCACTGGTGTATGTGCCCTATCTACGCGGAGAGCGTCACGTGTGCATGTAGTATTGCTGTTGGCTTATTCAAGGGGAAGTTTAAGGCGCCTCTTGAAAAACATCTCGACATAATTGGCCGACACCCACAAGTGGGACGCCCGAGAAAACCGGTTGGCGCCTTGAAAAGGCAACCCCTTGGGAAGATCACCGCGAAACTGAAACGGGAAGCATCCAAGCGAGCGCGCGAGGTGGTAGAGCTAGACATGGAAGCTAGATGCTCGCAGCAAGTTCCTAAAAGTTTATCGTGCGAACTGTGCGGTGAAGAAAACAACGGAGATGAAATGCTGTTATGCGACGTGTGCAATAAGGGCTTCCATATTTTTTGCTTGCGTCCAAGCCTAAGCAAGATCCCAGCAGGAACATGGTTGTGCGGACTATGCGTAGCTAAGGAATAGACAATTTTCTTCAGGTGTACATAAGTGTAATAGCAAGTATTAATATTTTGTGTACACACTATTCTCAAGTATTTTTTGGAATCAATCTAGCAACCTCTTTACTTTGCTTTACTTTATAAAAAATCCCACTTGGCCCAGGAGGTGAAGTAAATATCCGTGGTAGCATGTGGTAGCCAAATGTTCTTGAAGCAACTTTTGCAAGTGAGCCGGTCAGGTTGTGGCAAGGGAATATCGGCTAGGTCCCTACCCACTACCGCCCACCTTGCAAGGAACCGCTCGTGGTCGGGGTACCCTTCAAAATTGTTGGCGAAAGATTGTTGCAGGTCTTGCAAGTCCCGGTTGAACCGAGCGCGGAGCCACGCTTTCCGTTCGCAGTGGTCGCAACATGGTTGGGGCATACTTGTTTCGTACTTTAACAAAGTTTCCTTGGGTCGATAAGTGATGGTAAGATGCGAACACAAGGGAGTATGTATGCGAACAACGTGATATGTTATTATATAGTACACGCTATACGATATCTTATACCATATACGTTATAGACGCTATTGTATTAGCAAAGACTAGTAGCGATAACGAGCAAGTACAACAAACAAATATTATTTGATTGCCAAAACAAGTAATAATATATATCAACTTGTAAGTGTAAATATTTTTTCCACGTGGCTAAGCATGGCATACACGTATTGTACCCCTATTTCACTAAGCCTAATCTATTACTTATCTCCTACCACGCTTCCGCGCACCCTCCGCTTCACGCCTTCGCTTGTTCGTGACTTTGTCCAAGCACTTCATAACGTCTGCCCCCAAAGTATTGAGCACTTTCACGTTGGCATCGTCCACCGTGGGGGCGAGGTCCGTGCCCGCGAGGAAGTACTTGACGTACTCCTTGGCAGCGAAGTCGAGAAAACCCCAGTGGATGGGCGAGTTGACTGGGTTAAGCTGCACATCCGGGTCGTATGAGGCCACGTCCTTCAAGGCCAAGTTGGCGGAGAACACTATTCGGGGCGTGCCATCCGCATTGGACACCCCTTGGTGAACCCCCCCCACAACGGCGCACTCGCCCAACTCCACTTTCTCCTTCCCCCCAACGTTCACCGCGAAGGCGTCGAGGGTTTCCTTCGGGAGCATTAGAGCGCGCTGCTCACGGAAAGCTACATCGCAGTTCAGCCTCAAGTTCTCTTGCGTCGATTGGCCTAATAGGTCAATCGACGCTTCCAACGACGGGGTTGGCGCAGAGCACACCCTTGTTGGGGAACATGGGCCCAAGTAGGCGACGATCGCCAAGTGCTGGGCGGGCGCGGTGAGGGGCTGGTTCAACGGCTGGTCAAGATGCCAAGGTTGCCACCCCCTTAGGGACGAGAGGACCTTCCCCGAATTCTCTGCAACCAGGTTGTCGTTGATTAAAAACGCTTTGTTCTCGACGGTGTACGAGTTACGTAGCTTTTCTAATACTTGCGTCTCCACCTCGTTGACGAAGACGTTCAAGTGCTTCCGATCTTCGTCGTCGAGGAAGTTGTCGTAGAAGTCCGTCAATATTCCCCCCCCCCCGTGTTTCGCGGTTTCATGAAACACCTCTAGCTTTCCTCCGGTAAGGGTTACCATTCCGCTAGGAAGTTTGTCCCAATCCGGCACCTTGTTCAACGCTTCACGCCACATAAGCGAAGAGCGCATTTCCAGATGTTGTCGCGTGTCTTCGGATAACGACACCACGAAGTTGTTTGCGAAGCCTATTGCTCGCGTACGATCGAAGTCGTCCAAATATTTTTCTTTGCCTCTTGCGGGTTTCTTTGATTGTCCGCTGCATTTTGCGCAACGCAGCTCGCCTTTGCCTCTTTTTACCCGGGTGCAGCGTTTGCCCTCGTGGTCCATAGTCAACGGGTCTTGCTTGCATTCAATGAGCTTTCCCTTCTTGTTTAACTGTCCGCATTCGCAGAGCTCGGCAAGTGTTGATTGTTCCATAGTCGAAGATATAGTACTAAATAATAAGACGTGGCCCCAGAGTTATCTACGACAGTTGCTGTTTCTGTGATTGTGCGGGTATTGGTTTTTTTGCGGCTCACTGTCTGTTGGGCCCGCCTAACCCCTTCAAGAGATGCGTATTCACGGCCGTGAATTCTAGATTCACGGCCGTGAATCTTTCCGAATGGAACCAAAAACCGTTCGATTAAAATCGAACGGTTTTTGGTTCCATTCGGAAAGATTCACGGCCGTGAATCTAGAATTCACGGCCGTGAATAACTGGGATACCGTTTCTGGCGCGACTCGGAAAGTTGCAAGGGGGAAGTATTTTGAGAAACAAGTTGCCGATTTACGACCGATTGTGACTAACTAAAAGATGCCTCGTGATAAGTGCGGTGTATGCTGTCCGAAAGCACCTAGCAAGCAAGATTTACGGCGAGTAGTGGCAATGATATTGGGACCGTATGCAAAGCTCGAAGAGATACGCCCAATTTACTGGCCTGCGCAATTCGAGTCCATAGGCGGAAGAAATGGGTATTCGCAATATAAAGTTGGAGAGCTCTTGATTTTGTTGAAATCATATTTCGTACATATCTTAGGGAGTGAGAATGCAATTAAAGAAGGTCAACTTGCTTTATTTTTTTCCGCGTTAGCTTCAATCCGGCCTACGGACAGCGGGCTCGAAGTGTGTGCCTGTGATAGGCATAATACAATGGTAGCTTACGACGCATGGGTGGACGAAATCTTTTTTTCAAACCAGTCGCCAACACTCTCCGATGTATGCCAACCTACTGAACCCATAGGGCAAAACAATGTGAACGCGGAGGTTGCGACATGCGACGAGATTGAACCGTATGAAACAACGGAGCGCGTTGTGGACAACAATGCGAACGACAATGCAAACGACGACAACGCGAGGAAGTTGTTTCCGAAACGAAAACGGAGTGCGTTGTCAACGAGGTGTGCTCCTATGAAAAATTTACCATTTGAAATAACGATACCAAGGGTATGTGATAAAGGCACTAGTTTTTATCCCACAATCGCACAACAATACACGCCTCTATTAGCAGTTATTGGCAGTTTGTTTCACGGAAAAAAAATTGGGGATTTTTGCTGTGGTAAGGGACCTCGCTACGTTTACAACAACCTAGTTCGGTTCAAACCGAAGACGATCTTTCTGAGCGATAAGCATCCTGCGCAAGGCATAAGACGCCTAGACTTAGAGAAAATCAAGTGGGAAGAATTCAACCCGCAAGTAGACATCATAATATCGTCCTTGCCATATGCAAGAGGGAAGTGCGAACCTTTGTTAGCTGCGTGTCTTCAATCCAACGCCTCGATCGTGTGTTTGAAGCTATTGCATTCGTTCGAACGTCCTGTGGTTGGGGATAGTAGAGCTAGTGCGTTCCAAAGACTTGGCTTAAAGATTTTGCTACCGCCTGCAAAGTATCCGGGGTTCGACCGTAGTTTAGGAGAAGTTGAAGCCTGGTATATTTTTTTCAACTCAGCGACAACAAAAGTTTTACTAAAGAAAAGTGTCAGTGAGTTTCACAAATTGCTGTACAAAGACAGAGGATACCCGGAAAGTGCTGGGAGCGTACCTTTTATTTATGCTGGCGTAGAGCACAACGTTGCATCTTTCAAGGATCGAGGACTTATTTTGTGGGATTCGCGGAAACAGGCGGCCGGTGCTCATAAGTGATAACCAAAGGCTAAATGTGCTACTCACGGAATTTGAAGCAACGTTGCATGCACAAACGTGCAAGATAATAGAGCGTGGCTGCGCAAACGAGGCAAAAGGCAAGAAAGGAGGGAAGGAGGGTTGGAATGTTGGGTGGTGGTTTAACATGGGGAGAACAGTGCAGCAAGAGGGGTTTGCCCCTAAGCTAGATGGCACATGTGCTTTCGGGACGCCCCACCCTTGGCACAAGAAAAAAGGAGTTTACATGGACGATCCGCTAACAAGTGCAAGCAAGCCGTATTGGAAGAAAGAGCTTTACATCCTAGCAGGTCAAATCTTAGAAATAATAGACGCGGATTACAAGAGAGACGGCGATTGGTGCTTGTATGTGTCGTGCATGCTAGCCGGGAAGTGCGAAGTGAAGCGACACGAGGACAGAAAAGATGTGTCACATCAATACATAATTTTTCTTGGAAACTACAAGAACGCGGTTCTGGAGATGGAGTCGCCTAGAGAGGATAGCAAGGGCACCCTTCTCCAATTCTCTGAAAGCCATAAGGTTTTAAAGTGCGATGCGCGGTGCAAACATAGAGTAGCTTCTGAAGGTTTTGAGGGTGTGCGCTATTGCGTTACTTTATACAAAATGTATGACAGGCGTCTAACTGAACCAGCCCCGGTGTATTGGCCACCACATTATATTTAAATCACAACAGTGGCAGGGGAGTACGCCTTTGCGAGATCACTAGAGTCAACCATAACGTGTTTGCATAGACTCACTCCCGTAGAAACGTCTGAAGCACACCAATCCTGCCTTAAAACGTACCCCCTATTGTGCACAGTTATTTCTGAAGCACAACTTGCACATAGTTTGCCAATAGTGTTTCCACATCGCCTAATGGTAAGCATAGCGCCCGCTGCGCAATGGTGGACGCTACGGTGCTCCCTAGTGGCTAATAGTGATAACCAATACAAGAATCGAGCCATGTATGACATGTTTTTTGCCCGGTTGTATAACACCGATAAGAAAGGTTGCATAATATCGTCGAGTTGCCACCCTGCAACATGGTTAGTGTAGTGAAACAAGGGAAACGACCCAGAGAACAAGTGTCGCTGGCACGGTGAATATCCCCAGTTCCCACGTGAAGGTATAACCCCTCCCCAAGGCATACCCTCCGTGTATTCGAGATACACATAGCGGTTATGAAAGTCCCATATAGGGTTACCGTCACTATCGTCACTCTCCCATAGGTTCACAGTGTCTGTATACTTTAGCCGGAAGCCAGTTTGGGCATACTCGTCGAATACAGTGCCTTTGAAAGCTGTGGGTTGATAGTGGGGGGCCTTATTTTCAAGCAGAACACGCCGGGAGTGTCTATTACAACGGCGCCCACCATTATCACAAGTGAGACAAACCTTCTTAAAGCTTTTTGGAGGCTTCCTCATGATGGCAAGCGGGAACTACAGCGTTTGACCTGCGTGTGCACATTATTTGAACACGAGTCGTGAAAAGGACCACCGGTCATAGCCGGATGACATCAAGAAAACTTATTCTAAATTAACGATGAAAACGGGTTATTCTAAGATTAAGAAAACTTATTCTATATTAATTATTTTTCCGTCCTAGAGCCAATCCCAACCCCCCCCTGCGACAATAAATGGAACAGCCCTGAGTTGCTTGGGTATATTTCACACATGGTTCCGGTGAGCATTCCTTTCAGTGATCAACAATAGAACAGTATACCCATCCCAAATCCTACGTCAGGATACACTGAGCTAATTATTGTCTTAAGATCATGAAGAGGCACCTTACACCAAGTGGGTTCGTTTATAGTTTAGTCATGCACAGCAGGTATGCTATGTGATTTATTTTGCAACATCTGATGCACTGTTATATGTGACTATACATGCCAGCTGCTATCGTGATCAAGCTGGCTGCATAAATATATGCATATGTCAATGTATAACAAAGCGGAATCAAACTGCATGGTATAGTTGCATAGTATAATGATGCATGGTACATCTTGCTGCATGCACTTGGTATATACTGAATGAATAGTATATACTGCAAGTGCGTGTGTGTGCGTGTGTGTGCGTGTGTGTGATAAGTGCTGCTTGTATGGTAAGTACTGCACACACATATGATTGCACACACGTGTGATATTTGCTGCACACACTATGATCCCTACAGATCTGCAACCCTTGGGAAAGCTTTCCATAGGCATGTCATCCCTGTGCCTACCCTATGCCCGCCCTTGGGAACGCTCGGGAAAATCAGGAAATATTTTCCAAAGGCTTGGAAAGTTTTCCATAGGGTATTTCCATAGGGATACCCCCTTTTGGAGTTTCCATAGGGTTTCTATAGGGCTGTATGCCTATGGAAAAGGACGTTCCATAGGCATGGAAGGCCGTATAATCACCCTATGGAAAAGTAAACATTTCCATGGGATGACTATAGGCATAACCAGGACTATGGAAAACCCTATGGAAAATGTAAACCCTTCCATAGGGCGGCTATAGGCATAGGGGGCCGATGGAAAGCCCTGAGGAAAATATAACTTTCCCATACGCTTTCCATAGGCATGTCCAAGGGCGGGCGTAGGGCGGGCGTACGGATAGCGCACCTATGGAAACTTAGCGTATACTATGAGTTTTCCACAAGGTTTTCCATAGGGCAGGCATTACGATAGTACACCAATGGAAATGTACAATTCGCCCTGCGTATTCTCGGGAATAAAGTCGTAATTCCATAGGGCCTTCCATAGGGATGCCATAGGTATGGTAGGCCTATGGAAACGTATAATTCACTCTGCGTATTCTCGGGAATATCAACGTAATTCCATAGGGCTTTCCATAGGGCCCCCATAGGGATAGTATACCTATGGAAATATACAATTCATTCTGCGTATTCTCGGTCAATAAAGACGTAATTCCATAGGGGTTTCCATAGGGTTAGCTATAGGGATAACACAGGGTGAGCATGTAAAAGATGCTCGAGTATTTTGTTTATCTCGCACAGTGGAAACATAGTGAACACACTGCATGTTGCTAATGTGCAATATGTATGCTACACAGTCAGTGCTACACGTACAGTATCCCTATACTGCCCCACTACTGTGCCTATGGAAAGTAAATATTAATTAAGTTCCATACGTATAGCATCCCGATATTATCCCTATATCGTGCCTATGGAAACCATATATATCTACTGGTTCCATACCTATACTATGCCTATAGTAAATAGTTTCCATACGGATAACATACGTAGGGAAAGATGTTTTCCATACCTATAATATACGGTTTTCATACGCATGGTATCCCTGGGGAAAAAGCTTTCCGTAGGTGTAGTACACCTGCGGAAAATGCTCTCCATAAGTATAATAACCGTATGGAATATGAATTCCATAGGGCGGGTCACCCTACGGAAAGCGTTTCCATAGGTATACTCCTGATGCTGTTAACGGAATCATACGTATAATATCCGTATGGAATACCTTTCCATAAGTATACAGCACGTATGGAATTGTGTTTCCATAGGTATAGCCATCCTATGGAACAATCTTTCCCAAAGGTGAGCCACCCAGTGGAAAATTTTTCCATAAGTATGTCGGCCGTATGGAAACCTATTTCCCAAGGGACGCTAAGTGTATGGGCCAGTCTTCCGTACGCATAATGTCCGTATGGAAAGATCTTTCCCAGGGGATACCATACCTGTGGAAAATGTTCCATAGGTATATCGACCGTATGGAAGATTGCTTCCCAAGGGATACTACGCCTATGGAATTCGCTTCCATAGGTACACCGTCCGTATGGAAACAAGTTTCCCAAGGGGTACCATGCCTGGGGAAAAGATTTCCATAGGTATGACCTATTAGGTTCCATAGGGCCAGCATAGGGTTATCATAGGGATGGAACGGATCCGTGTGTTTTTCCACAGGGTTTTCCATACGGCTTTCCATAGGAAGGCTATAGGGATGACATAGGTACGGAAAGCGCTTGATATTCCAGGACTTTCCATTGGGTTTCCATAGGGTTTTCCATACGATATTTTCCATACGATTCCTTCCATCCCTATGGAAAACGTTCCATAGGTATGGACGCCACAATCATCCCTATGGAATGCCTTGGAAAACCCTATGGAAAGCACAATCACCCTATGGAATGCCCTGGAAAATAATGAAAACCTTCCCAAGGGTGAGTATAGGGATGGAAACTCAAAATTTTTGTTTTCGAGATAACCTCCAGTATCCATTTTCCCTTTTCCATAGGGCTTTTCCATAGGGTTTTCACCCGTTTCCATGCCTATGGAAAGCTTTCCCAAGGGTTGCAGATCTGTAGGGGATATTTGCTGCACACACATATATGATCGCACAGCATCCACTTCATCTGATGTCATACTATATGTGTGTGTGTGTGTGGTATAGTTACACACACTGCAT
>LGRX02031585.1:0-56618 GCA_001247695.2 Cymbomonas tetramitiformis
AATCACTCACCAATAAGAAATAATAGCAATAAGAAACCAGCCAGCGTTTGGGGGGTCACAACTTGACGAAATTTGCTGGCTAGCTTTAATTTCTTAAGAAATTGGCCAAAATAAGAAATCAAGGGGCTGGCTGGCTTGAATCATAGTGAAAACTAGTTAAGAAATTTTGGCTGGATTATTTGGTGGGTTTACTTGATTTAACAAGGATTTTGATGCTTATACACAATTTATCTCAATAAAAATATCATACAGACTGTTGAATTTTCCTTCTTCAGCTCTCTTATCCGCTCACGGCTTTCAGGATCCATACTAAAATTTTACTACTGTGGCCGTCGCTGAGTGTCAATTTCAAGATAGCTGGCTGCCTCCTCCTTAAGTAATCAAAATAAGAAATTGGCTGGCTGAGCTACGAAATCGGGATTTCTTATTCTTAGCAATTTCATAGGTCGCTGGCGCTGGCGGGGGGGTCACAACTTGACGAAATTCGCTGGCTGACCCCATATTTAGGACTTTCTTATTGGTGAGTGATTACTGTAGTGCTGTTACAGGTGGCAGAGAGCGGAGCACAGACAAAGCAAATTGTTCCGAAACAACAAACAGCTAGGAGCTGGAAACTGCTAGAGGGAGGCCTGTGCTTTAGCCACGGCGGTCCCTTCCTAAAACTGCTGCTAGGATACTGCTTGCAAGCTAAGTTCCTACAGCGCAATTCAGCAGATACTCAGCCACTTTGAAAGTGGTCCACAAAGTTGCAGAGTTCACCAGAGTTGAAGAAGTGGTCAGTGTCAAAGAAGTTCAACCAGAACCAGAGTCCAGAAGCCATCATCCAGAACCAGAGCCCAGAGACCAGTGTCCAGAACCAGAAGCCAGAACCAGAATCCAGAAGCCAAGACCAGAAACCAGAATCCAGAAGCCAAGACCAGAAACCAGAGGCAGGAAAAGACTCGTAGAGCAAATTTAGGAATTCCGAAAATTGAAAATCAGAATCCAAACCTGTCGAAACCACAGAAGGAAAAGAAATGACGGAAGTAAAACAGCACGGCAAGTCTGACAGACTGTTGGCAGTCACCCCAGTGGGATGTACCGCTGCGGTGAATTCAGGGGCTCGATCGAGCACCACCGAACCCTGAACCGCTGACACACATGTAAGACACATGAGTGCGGGCAGGGCTAGAGATGCAAAGGAAAAGAACCTCGGCAATGTTGCCACACCGACACGTGACCGTGTAGCCGGTGGGGCCGAGGGAATCTCGTCTCCGGAAAAGGAATAGCTGTCGGAGCCGTCGTCATCGTCGATCACGGAAAGCTCTCCCGGGTGAATCGAGCCGTGAGAAGGCTCAATCGAACACAAATGAAGGGAAGGGTCAGGGCATCCGGGCATCACTCGGTCCATAAAAGACACTCGTAGAGGTTCCTCGAAAGGAGAACCGAAAGAAGCGGGGTCCGATGCCGAAATAGGGTAAAGCCCCGTGTCGACCTCGTGATTGTCAGGTGGTGGCGCATCGCACACCACCTGCGGCACAGACAAAGTGCCGATGTGCAGCGGTGGTTGCTTACCAGTTGTGGCAGCACCACCGACCTGTGCAGCCGTAGCCGCAGACCGCAGGGACTCGAGGACGCCCCGTGCATCTGATAGCACACCTTGCATGCCGTCGCCCGAAGCACCATGAACCAAGCCCGCATAGTGGGCACGCAATCCCACGTCGTGCCGCACCGGATAGGTGAAGGGCTCAGGATCGGTACGCACCAGTGGCTGGTCGTGCTCGTGGCACAGGTCGGCGAACTCCTCGTCGTTCTCGTTGTCGAAGGCCGTCTGGAAGGCCGAAACCACCTCGTCTAGGTCCATGGCGGCATCCCGTAGGTCCACATCGCACGAACCACACACCTCAGGGCAACGTGCAGTGGCGTGAAAGTGCCCAGGGCAGAGGGGGCACTCCTGAACGAAGGCCGAGGATGCGGAGTGAAAAGAAATGCTCCTAGCACCCTGCGGCTTCATGCCTTGAGGCCAATTCCCGCCCTTCGGGAGCGGGGATGCCGCGAAGCGTTGCTTCCAACCCACGTGACGATTGCGTCCGTGAAACTTACCGTCGGTCCGACGGTTTCGTTCGTCGCGCCACTTGGACGGCGGGAATTTTACACCACCGCCCCCATGCTTACGGTGAAAATCACTCCGTGGCGGCGGTGTGTCGGGTGCAATCCCGCGCTCGTCATGACGGAGGGAGGTGAGTAGGGTAGAGGCCTCACCAATGATACGAGCGAACTCCTCGAGGAAGTCCGAGATGTCACCCTGTCCGTCACCTGCGTAAGCCAATCCGAGAGGCGTGTGCGTCGGGACAGGCGCGGCTGTCTTGGGGCGGGTGGGAGGGCCATTAGGGTTCGCACTCCACCACACCTCTAGAACGTGAGTGTACACCTCCTCGATGCTCACCTTCGCCAACTCGGTGTCCAGGCGGAGCGGGGTAATCACCTCCTTGTAAAAGTCAGCGTCCAGCGCTGCCAGTAGCTGCCTTTTGGCTGCTTCGTCATCCAGGGGACCCGCTCCGCTAGCCGCGATAGCTTTAAGACATTCGTCAAATTGGGCAACCAAGGGCTCAGGGTCATTAGACGACCCAAAAGAAATGCCTAAGAGCTCCTCGTGATGGCGGAGCGGCCGATGCCCAGGCGGCAGCAGCCGCTTGGTGATCTCTAGGAGAGCACGCTTACCGTCGCGCGGAGAGATCCGAGCGGAAGCGTCAACCCACCTTCGAGCTGGAGAATGTGGCGTTGTCAAAGAGACCAACGCACGAAGTAAAA
Organism: Cymbomonas tetramitiformis; assembly: GCA_001247695.2. NCBI lineage: Eukaryota > Viridiplantae > Chlorophyta > Pyramimonadophyceae > Pyramimonadales > Pyramimonadaceae > Cymbomonas > Cymbomonas tetramitiformis. Next base: position 2,791 of record LGRX02031585.1, read on the forward strand.
TGTCGTTGAAGATCGGGTGAACCTCCTTGGTGACGTCCACGAGGTCAAAAATGTCCTCGTTGGCGCTGTCCTTGTTGACAAACGATGCTTCCAAGGCAGTGACCAAGGAATCCCAAAGAAGTTGTCGATGTGGTTCACTTCCGGAAAATGAGGACGCCTTAGTACCTAAGGTGTCCTTCGCAACACGCTTCACAACGTCAATGGCCCAAGACGATTGCAAAACGGCATTGCTGCGTGTCCTGTCAGCAGCAGCGAGTGCGACATTCGCTGACTGCGGGGTGCTCTTGTAGCGAGCACCCACGTTCCTAGCAAAAATTGAATCTAGGCGCATCCTAGCGCCCATGGCCGGTGTTCCAACTGAGGATGAAGTCATCAGAATAAATTCCTATAGGAGGGGGGTTGGGGAAAAGGCGAGTGTCAAATTGTGAGGTGGCGGGCGACCGTAATGCAGTTGCGGAGTGAGGAGAAGAAGGGGTCGAACGAAATCAACGGAGTCGAATACGCGGCGGCCAAGGAGTTGTTGACAAGGGTGATCAAGCCCAGTCTAAAACAAAATCCAACGCGGACACTCGAAGAAGTTGCCGAAAATCCCAACTCGTAATCTCACCGCAACATAGCGCAAACCGCGCGCCCTAAAGTGGCCAATTCAACATCTCGCGAGGCCCCAACGCCCCGCCAAGCGGAAAAGCTTAGCCAGTCATGGCAAAGTCAGCAGTGATAAAAGCGGGGTAATACCCCATAACCTGTGAGATATAATATAACGTATTATATCGGGGCGGTCACTGAATATCTTTCATACAAGTGTAAACTGATTATAAGAGATAAACGAATATAAGGTGTCTGTGACCTAGGGATCTGTCACCTAGTACTGTACGAGTACTGGTACAGCTAACGGGAGTCAGATAAGTTATGACCTACGGGTCACTGAATCCAACAGTTTTCACTAGCCTGCTTTGCAGGGATACCGCACTCTCAGGACTTTGTCCCCTTTGCTAGCGTAAATGTTTTATTATTATTTTGATTACCACGCCTGCAGGCGTGAGGTCATCAGGATGGTGGCTCAGGCAGCGGGTAAGACGGAAGCAGAGACCATGGCAGTTTTTGGGACCCAGAGCATGAGATCTGGCGGAGCCACAGTCGTGGCCCAGAAGGTGTCATTCGCCGAGTTCATGCGGCATGGCGCATGGGCACTGGATGACCCAAGCAGCAGCCATGAGGTGCATCCAGCCGTCCACCGAGGAAAGGGTGGCAGTGACAGCAGCAGCCGAGTTCTAGACTGCCGAGCCGTGCCGTAGCACTGGCCAAGACCGACGTGCAGTAGCCTGTAGCACTATGTGCTGGCCAGTATGTGTGCCTGCGGGCTATTATTCCTGGTGGTATTATTGCCTGTTGTATGATCTTTGTTTTGTCTACGTGACATGCATCTTGCTTTACAGGTGTGATTATTGGGTAGGTAGGGTAGATATGGTAGCTAGGGGGGTCCGTAGGGTAGCGGTGTGTCACATAACTGGATGTTATGTGTCACAGTGCAGCGAGCGGAGCGAGAGGTGCTGTGTCACATAACTGTGGTTATGTGACAAGACCGGACCGAAGGGCCCGGGTCAATGCAGACTGCTGCACCAGCAGTATAAGGTAGGGGACTCTGTAGAGTTCTCGGCTCCGCCGACACTTGATCTGTTTTCGGGAAGGGTATCATCCCGCCCGCCGCCCACCTCACTGGCATTATTTACGTTCGTTTTCATTCCGATATTGCGTTGCGGGTCCCTTATGCCCGCATTACTATTTGCACTAATAATTCTTAATTATTAGTGCTCTCCGATACCCTATCCGTGACATGCATCTTGCTTTACAGGTGTGATTATTGGGTAGCTAGGGTAGATATGGTAGCTAGGGGGGTCCGTAGGGTAGGTGTGTCACATAACCATCAGTTACGTTATCTTTTTTTGGAGCTACGATATCTTTCGTTTTCACCGACATGCAGAGATATCGTAGCTCCCAAAAAGATATCGTAACCCATGTCGCATGTCGCTGTCGGCATGTCGCTTTTCAGAAATTTTCAACCAATCAAATCGCCGTGATCAAAAACGCGACAGACCGACAGCGACATGTAGTCGAAATTCCCAAACCAGATACAACGACGGGCCTGAAGAGTGATCGGCTCATCACCGCTTCACCGGCCCCTGGAGCTGGTCCAGTCAGACAAAACGTGAAGCTGAAGGGTTTTAGCTTTCATACAATATTTGAATAGGGTCAAGCTCCAAATAATAGCATGTTTTTCGTCAGACCGTTTCGCACCATCAACAAATTTATATCATTCATTGTACACTTTTTTAATATCCCGGACGGCCCAAATCGGCCCAAGACTGTGACTGCCCGTCCGTGACGTGGCAGCGAATTTTCCGGTCCGTGACGTGGCGTCCATGGCGTCCAACCGGACGCTGTCTACTGGTGAGTCATGACAACTCAATAATATTTATATAGAGATAAGACCAATCAAAATGCTCGACACAAATCTGCGAGCGATCGAGACGATATTGAGTTGTCACCAGTAGACAGCGTCCGGCTGGACGCCATGTCACGGACCAGAAGATCCGCGCCACGTCACGGACGGGCAGTCACACGACAGTCTTAAATCGGCCCTAGTATCGAGTGTATCGAGTATGATTCACTCAATGCACTCAGTGCACTCATGCCACTTGAAAGGAAACACAACTTTAGATCGACCATTTTTTTTTTTTTTGACAAGTCTTCACGTTCAGTACACGTCACGACCCCTCTGTCACGTGTGACCTCTATTGTAGCATTGTTTTAACGTTATTCTATCCACAATCCAGCTATAAAAATAAGTCACGACCAAAGATTTCTAAAAATAACCGATTGACACTTTCGACTTTGTCACTGGGTTAAAAATAATTTGGACACGGCTATGGACCGCGCGACTATCAGCAGTGAGGTATCGCGTATCGGTGACACAGATCGAGTCAAGCAAACGAGAACGAAGCTCGACACATTGTCGTTTGACTTAAATACATCCCAATTAGAAACAGTTTTCATCAAAGGAAGTGTTCGTTTCCAGGTGTAGCTGTCGTGAACACTTGCAGGCACGACAAGGAACCATGAATACCACTGCTACTGAAGCGTATGTTAATGAGGCAATCAGCAATTTGACAGCGACGCTCACAGAGAAGGACACTGAATTGGAGGGATCGATTGGGGCTATTGGAGGCCTTGGAGATGTCCTCTGGCTGTTGCTCGGCGCCTACATGGTATTCTTCATGCAGGCAAGTATCCGATTTCTCAGTCAGCGTATTCGGTGCGGCTAGCTACTTCATGACATGTACGATGCTCAGTCAATAGATAAGCGTGGGTTCAGCATCTGCGGAACCGAAGGAATGCTGACTGGTACTGTAGTCCTCCGTCTTTCCAGGCTGGTTTCGCCTTGCTCGAAGCGGGAGGAGTGAGCGCGAAGAACACTAAGAATATTCTCTTGAAGGTATTTACGAGGCTTGTTCTTTCCTGCCCAGCTGACGCCGTTGCGACACATTTTTAATGCGCTTTGCACACATTTGCTGTTTCAAAACTTTTGAATTTGATAACACCTGCACTGGTCACTGAGCGGGCCATAAGTGGACAGAATATTCTCGATGCCTGCCTCGGCGGCATGGTTTGGTGGGCTGTCGGATACCCTTTCGCTTACGGTACGGGCGGAGCCTCGCCCAATGCCTTCATTGGCGGAGCGGTATGTGCCTCCCCGGAAGCCGTTACCTCCTTGTGCTTTCATACCAGCATCGATTGTTATTCGAGAATATGTAGCGATATCCCCTTGAGCGGTTCTTTTCCCGTTGCATATCACTCCTCTAAGTCAGAGCGACGCTGAGGATTCCTGAACCGTCCTTTCGCAGAACTTCTTCATGTACAAAGGTACTACAAGTATGAACGACAGTGACGGGAGCGCTCCTTCTGGTTACTTTTACGCTGGCTGGATGTTCCAGTGGGCCTTCGCTGCTGCCGCTGCAACCATTGTGTCGGTGAGCCTTCAGGCGTATTTCAGACCCTCGTTGCGCTTTAAGCATACGTTGTCCCGTGCGTTCCACATGCACTGCCTGATCTCGCAACACTTTTGTATCTACACCAGCTGGAACTTCCATCTGAACTCCTCAAAACCTCTTCTCATGGCGCTGGTAAAGCTGTAGAGTTTGTTGGTTCCATCGTTGTTGATGGAAAGCTTGATGTTGGGCAGGGGGCTGTTGCGGAACGTTGTAATTTCATGGCGTACCTGATTTACACAACCATCATCACCGCCTTCATTTACCCCGTGGTGGTGCATTGGGGTTGGTCCTCCGAAGGCTGGCTCTCTGCCTTCAAAGCCAAAGCGGGCGACGATAGTGAGGAAGATTGGTCCTACGATCCTTACCTGGGCGGCAACGGCTTTATCGATTTTGCTGGCTCAGGGATCGTGCACATGACTGGAGGTGGTGCTGCGCTCATGGGAGCGATCTTCCTTGGACCGCGCACAGGTCGCTTCAACGCTGATGGCACCGTATCGGACTTGCATCGGGGACACAACGCCGTGCTCCAGGCCCTCGGTGTCTTCATCCTCTGGTTTGGCTGGTATGGTTTCAACCCCGTATCAACTTTGGCGTTCAGCATGATGGACATCGCTGCCCGTGTTGCTGTTACCACCACCCTCTCCGCATGCGCTGGTGGATGCACCACCCTCCTCATCCACATCGCCTGTGGCAACGTACCAGATGTTGGACCTGCTCTTAACGGTATTCTTGCCGGTCTCGTCGGAATCACTGCTCCTTGCGTTGTTGTTGAGCCCTGGGCTGCGGCCTTCATCGGCTTCGTAGCTGCTTTTGTCTACTATGGATCCTCTAAGATGCTCCTGAAGTTGAAGATTGACGACGTCTTGGAGGCATCTCCCGTTCACTTTTTCTGTGGGGCCTGGGGCTGCCTTTCCGTGGGCTTCTTCGCCACCGATATTTATGTCAACAACGGTGTTAATGGCGCATATGCCGCCGACAAAGACAACGGTGATAGCGGAAACTACGGTGCGTTTTACGGTGGTGGTGGAGAACAGCTCGGAACCCAGATTGTGGGTGTGCTCGCCATCGCTGCCTGGACGTGCGGCACCTCAGCGCTCATGTTTTTCGGACTATCCAAGGCCGGTGTCCTCCGAGTTTCTCCTGAGGACGAGCAAACCGGGCTCGATGACAGCCACCACGGTGGTTCGGCCTATGACATGCAAACAATGCAGGCGAATTCGGGAACTGTCAAGGTTGAAGCAGTGTAAATAAAAAGGAAGGGAAACATGAAGGAAATAAAAGGAGCCTGTGGTTGTGGGTGACCATAGGCCACAACCATAGCGATGTATAATATTTTATTTATTGAGGTCTTGTTCATTCAGTTCGGATTTCCGTTGTACTATGTGCTCACAGAGATTGGTTGAGTGGCCTAGCTTTCATGTTGCAACATAGAAATGCAGTCGAGTCCTTTTTAGTATGACCTGTAGAGTCTCCAACTCGAACCTCCCACGCGATCGATATTCAGATTACTGTACATTTATCTGCAAATTGGGATCAATCTGGGTGTGTCTCGTATCTCCGCTCCGTAAGATGAAATGATCATCGAGAGGAATCAAGATGTGGTTCAAGTCCACATTTATTCACAAGATGCGACCTCCTGACTGGATAGATGCGAAAGAGCTTATTGTCGCAAGCATGTATGCACACGTACAGCATAGGACAAGCGTGTCCGCGTGCATCGCACATAATTAGATAAAATTGCTACCACTCAAGGAGTGGTCGGAGCTCGTATCGGTATTGGTGTTATTCATGTTATTGATGCATTCAACGAGTCGTATGCCGAACCTCCGCAGTATCGCGTTATTGTACTTCAGACTCGTACCGTTGCATCCATAAATGTGCGCAGGGGGTACACTATACGATTAATAAGGCTACCGAGTCTGCCTTATTTGTTATGCGCGGGCACAATATGTTGTTGCACACAAATGCCAATATTATGAAACCACGCTCCACAGCAACGTGCGGATGAGCGTGATATATGGCCATGGTGTCTTGTTATGTCTGCGATGAAGCATAAACCTCTGACAGCGCCGGATCCGATTAGTTCACGCATCCAGTGCTCACCCACAGTAATACGCATATCACGAATGCATGGACACCAGTCAATCACGCAGCTTTGGCCATGCACGAACAAATGCATGACTCGGTGTTATTGCACATACACGCGCGCCGTGTGTTGCATATCAATGTGATCAACGCACGCCGCACTAACTACAGACGCAAGGCAAAGGTGTATAGTAGATGAATGCGACATTTGTCCTTACGTGTTGTAACCAGTATTAATTTTTACAGCGGAGCATAGCGTGTAATCGTGGTACCCGACGGCGTGTTCGAGTACGACGATGGCGTCTTCAGCTTTTGCTTTTCTACTCGTAGCATTTTGGAAAACGCAAAACGAGCGCGGGATGGTTGGAACGGGAGCTTTCCCGGCGAGACAGGCGGTGGGAGTTGGAAGTTTCTGTATTGCGGATGGCTTATTCTCGCATTCGGGACTTGCCATGTTTACTACGACACGAGCAAAAGCACTATTCGTCACCAATTCGGACCGGGATAAGTATGTAAACTCCACACATTTTGTGTGTTCACTCCATATGACTCGTGTACCCAGTCCACTGTGCATGTCACTCCACATATCATGGGTTTCTACTTTAGAAAATGTGTCATCGGCCTTCCGCGAATGTGTCGTCGGCCTTCCGATCATCGATCAATCGCCCCCAAATCGAATTGGTTTGCATCATAGGAGGTTGAGTTGAAAAAAAAACTTGGCCCGGAAATCCGGGGACCATGAAACCCTAAACCCCAAAACCTAAAACCCTAAAATCGCTGCTCGCAGATTGCAATCTGCCACTTCCCGGACATTGACCCCACCATCACCTTCAACTTGGACGACAATGAAGACGCACGTTGCCAGGTCTGCCGTAATAAAGCAAGTCGCCCAGCCAGCATCCTCTTGTGTGACGACTGCAACCAGGGCTACCACTTGTGGCTATAGTATCCGGCGGCGGTCCTTACCATAGGACCAAGTCGGGAGACTGTCCTATGATAAAGACCACTTGTACGCGAGTTATCGTTTGAACCGTTAGTTGGGATCCGGGTGGTGAATCCTATTAACCATGACCAATTTGGACCTTATATTCGATAAGTGTCGGCGTGATAGATCCGAATATCGTCCAATATATCTCCATTTTAATCGTTTAGGTCATGTACCCTAAGAATTTCAAGCGTGCTCGTTTTCGAACTTTCGAAAACACTTCAGAATGGGCAATGTCTTTCCGATTTTTTTACCGATAGCATATCGATAATGAGTGACCGCCACCGCATCCTGATTGCTTATATACACCTAAACCAATGATATTTGGGCCATAGCACGACTTGGTATTCATATATTGGTTCACAAAATGGCTATGCACGTTTACATATAGGATTCCCCAAGCAAAATGTGGGCACTGCTTGCCTACTTCATGCATTATGACGGTGCGGAAGTGTCCGGGCATTTTGATTCATGTATGTCGCGCATGTTGAGGGTCCAGCTCATAGAAACGTTATATATATATATATATATATGTTGTAGCAGCAAATCGCATGTAGCAATAACTCGTCGCATGAATTGTAACAACCTAATATGAATATGGATATGATGCAATATAAACAGTCCGGGAAATTATACGGGAAATTATATCCCAAATACAAGGGTCTATGTCCCTAGAGTAATATCAAGGGAAACGGGACAGGAGCATAATACGGTTATCTCAGGCTATCCTAGCTTGCTACGTAGGCAGTGATACGCTGGCGGCATGCTGCAGAGCAGCACCATGTGCCTTCAGGGATGTCATCACTGAACAAGTTAATGCAGTGAATGTGGAGACCACGGTCACGGCCGTCACAGAGGAGCATGGGGTCGTCCTCGCTGGAGTGGATTTGGGTGCAGATGACGCATTGGGTTTCGGTGGAAGTAAGAGATGTTGACGAGGGGGAATCAGGGGTTTCGAGGGCTGCTCTGCTTGTGGAAGGCCTGGAAGATGGTGCAGGCCTTTGAAGTGCCTGCAATAGCCGGGGGCAAAGGACCTCAGGGGGAGATGCGAGCGAGTGAGTAGCAGAAAATGATGCGCCCCTGCTCGTGTTCCCAGAGTTTCTCCGAGCGCGACCGCTGCGCGGCCTGCGACACGCGAGGGTCGACGTTACAGTTCATCGAAGAGGCTCGGAGAAACTCTGGCATGTCTTGGCAGAAGCGCTTAATGTCCGTTTTCGCTACCTCTTTTCCACAGAAAAGGTTCACGCAAAGCAGCCTCAAGGGCTGATAAGATGATTTATTGCAGGTTGCTTGTGTAGTTAATGGGTTGAAGAAAACTCGGCGGAATATTGAAGGTATGATATCTAACTACTATATTTTCTTGCTCGCTTGCGCATGGGAGGCCTCTAGGGCCCTTTAAAAGGCACCGCTGATAGGGTGCTTTGGCAGATTGGCGCAAGCTACTGTAACCGTGGACGAGATTATTGATTAAACGGTGTAGAGTTAACGGAATGGAGCAAGCTCGACGGCATCTTGAAGGTATACATGGTAGCTAGCTAACAATTTTTTTTGCTTGCTTGGGAATGGGAGGCATCTATGGACCGCTGGTAGGGTGCTTTGGCAGATTGGCGCAAGCTAAGCGTGGACGAGATTGTCGATTAAACGGTGTAGAGTTAACGGGGTGGAGAATTCTCGACGGCATATTGAAGGTAAGGGTCTGAACTAGAATATTTTCTTTCTCAAGTAGTCATGATACTCGTGTAGAGGGTGCAAACGTTGAGGGCTGATAGGAACACACTATTGGATGAAAATGACATTATCATATGTCATTTTTGGATTTATATATATTTCATAAAAATCAGGGTTTAGTGATATTTATGCGCGAAATAGGGATACATAAAGGCAACACGGTAGAAAAGTGCAGTATGCGTACAATGAAAACACCGAAATATGCATACATGTATCATTCTTTATTCAAATGTTTACGAGTAGAGTACTTTTCACCCTATACCGTCGAGGCATGACTGATACTATCAGTCAGGGCGGTCGACAAATCCTACTATTTTATTCATCATTCTCATCATTCTCATCTTCATCATTCTCTTCTTCCTCAGAATCGGCAGTGGCTGCTTCCTTCCCCTTCGCCGTCGGTTCGCTCTTCGATTTGGGCTTCAACTCGGCATGCTGATCGGGCTCGTTGTCGAAATTGATCAGCCGTTGCTGCGCAGAGCTGGCCATGAACTGGTCGTGGCGTCGAAGCCGATCGCGTTCATACCACACCTCATGGCGGCCATGGACGTCGAGCCGACGCCGCAGCAAGCGTCGAGAATCCAGTTGAGTGGATGGCCGTTCTCATCCATCTTGCCCGGATTGTCACCGAGCATGTGGCCTGGATCAGCTCCATCAACAGAGCTTGGGGTTTCTGATGGTTATTCACGGCTTTGTTGTCGCGTTTGAACATCTGGTGCACAACCGGGAAGCCGCGCAAAAGTAACGCGCGGCTCACACGTTCACCTTCTCCTGTATCAAAGTTGAACATCCACTCCGGCTTTTTAGAAGACTCCCCCTGGGCATCGCTCTTTACATGGTACCCCAGGACGCCACATTCAACGTCATTGTAGCGCACGGTCTTGTTGGGGTTCATGTTCACGTTCTGCTTGTGCCAGAAGAACCGCTCCGCGCGGCCGGAGCAGTAATTGTCAATCACCTCCAGGAAATCGTTTTGTTGGACGAAACCGCAAAAGATAGCGACTGTCCATGCCGGGGCGGTGGTCTTGGCGTTGAAAGACTCCAGGAACGGTTGCACCTCCTCCTTGGTCATCGCGTCGGGAGTCTTCTCCTTGTCAAGGGCGTAATTGCAGTCGATGATCGTCCCCGTGAAGGGCAGCCTCGGGACGTCCTTCATATCGCTCATGCTGCCCTTGACGATCTTCCAACGAGGGAACATCGGCACGTTCGTCTCATGTGTGGGCTCGTCGTCCTCAAGGCCTGCCTCTCCTGGAACCTTAAGCTCCGGCCCCTCGGTCCGCGCCTCCCGATAGAGTTTGATGTCGACTTTCACCTCGACCTGTTGCAAGCCTAGGATGTGCCCCGCGCGTGGCGCCTGCGCTTCTTTGAGATTCGCCCGCGCGTTCTCGACGTAATTCAAGATCGCGTGCGGAACTTCCCCAGATCCCCCCCGGCGCGCTCCCCCCTGAGTTGAAGGTAAGCAGCCGATCAACGACTCGATTTTCTCTTGGGAGCTCCAGTAGGGGGTGAACTCGTTCTTGAATTCGTCCCAGGTTTGCAATCCCGCCGCGGACACCAAGTGCTTCTGCACCATGCGTTCCTTCTTGAACTGGCTTATCATCAGGCCCCCCTCTTTTACTGACAACTCCTTGTTGATAATCTGGCGCAGATACGTGTCCACCTTGTCGAACTCCGCCTCCCCCGCCAAGCCGCCCAAGTTAATCCAGAACGTCATACCCATGGATTTGGCATTGTGGAGAAACTGAGCTTCTTCCACCAAAATGCCTGCCCCTTTAGACGAGCCCGCTCCGTGGTCCCCGCCTCCTCGTTGCACCTCGTCTTCCATCTGCAAGTAAAAAAAACATTTTTAGCATGTCTTAAAATATAGAAAAGGATGCTTTGGGGGGGTAAACACTGTTTGAAGCAGAAGTAAAAAGTAATTTACCTGTCGGTTGGAGGTGCCCTTTTTGCCAGCTTTCTTGGCGGGTCCCTTAGCGGGCGAAGATGAGGCCTTGCGCTTTTTGGTCTTCGAAGCCAAAGGGTTTTTCATGCCCTTCAGGTCAAACCTTCTGTAAGCCTCCATGATGCTAACGCAGAGGTCCCACGTCTGCGGCCGGAAATTGGCAATTGTCCAGTGCATGAAGTAGTGGTTGATTTGCACGCCGCCGAACACAGAATGCTTGGACATCGCTACTTCCTTCACATGCGTCTCCATCGACTGGTTCAAGTGAGACATTACGGGGTACCAACTTGTGACCCGATCGAGGTGAGCGTTGATGTCATCGTCCAGCGTCTTCACCGTCACCTCTACCTCAGGGAGGGTCTCAGGGTCTCCCTCGCGCTCAGACGTCTCCACATTCTCGATGTACTGGAATCCCTTGGGATATTTCTCGGGATCCGGGACTGAAAATCCATGCTGTGATTCGAACTCCGCCATTTTTTGCACCAGCCCTCCGACCTCGTAATACCCAGGTTGATAAGGGGTACCCCCTTCGGTGTCCTCGGGGACGCTGGCGACGAACTCGGAGATCAACGCTTCTCGGTAAACCTTGTACACGACCCCATGCTTTTCGAAAAGGGTCGAACGAAGCCCTTGCATGAACTGAGTGTTGTCTTTGCCTTTCGTCTTCTGGTCGATTTGGTTCTGCATCTCGCCTAAGAACCGAATCATGTCAGGCGTGAGACCGATGTAGATCTTGCTCTCGAAGTACGCGAAGGCTATCTCCAACGGGATTTCCTCGTGACACTCGTCGGTGGCTTGATAACAGTGCTGGTGCCCAAAAACCTTGCCTCTGTATTCTCCCCTGAGAGCTTTTTTCAGGGAGAATTCGGCACGGGTTTTGACATCGTCGATCGCAACAAGACCCGCATTGAAAGGGGCCCACGGGTTCTCCTTCCTGCTGGACTTGATCTCGTTCACCCAGCCCCTCTCTTGATCCCGGCAGGCCTCGTACCCCGTCGCGTGGTACAGGCATTCAATGGGGAGACGAAACACACTCCCTTTCTCCGCCGCCTCGTCGAAATCCATCGGGTTCGGCCACCGGTGCTCCATCTCGATTTGCCTGCACAGCTTTGCTTTCTCCTCATAATCCATCTTTGCTGCATGCTCCACTGTTAGCTTAGCGTGCCACCCATGTGCAGCCACCTCGGCTGCCTTCCTTGCCTCAGATGGGGTGGCCACTTGAGACATATCCACATTAGCGCCCGCTCCAGTATACGTTCTGGAGCCACTAGGTCCTTGAAGGGCGCGTTCGGCAGCACGCTGCACATCCGTTCTCCTGGCAGCCTGGGACAAGACGAAACTGTTCATTAGCTAATGAACGCCTTCCGCCCCGGTCAGGGCTCAGGGCGCGCGTTTCGAGGCGGAAAAGCGTTCATTAGCTAATGAACGCCTTCCGCCCCGGTCAGGGCGCAGGGCGCGCGTTTCGAGGCGAAAGCGTTCATTAGCTAATGAACGCTTTTCGCCCCGGTCCAGGCGCAGGGCGCGCGTTTCGAGGCCGAAAGCGTTCATTAGCTAATGAACGCTTTCCGCCCCGGTCCAGGCGCAGGGCGCGCGTTTCGAGGCCGAAAGCGTTCATTAGCTAATGAACGCTTTCCGCCCCGGTCCAGGCGCAGGGCGCGCGTTTCGAGGCCGAAAGCGTTCATTAGCTAATGAACGCTTTCCGCCCCGGTCCAGGCGCAGGGCGCGCGTTTCGAGGCCGAAAGCGTTCATTAGCTAATGAACGCCTTCCGCCCCGGTCCAGGCGCAGGGCATGAAAGGGACGTACCGAAGCCTCTACAACAGGTATCTCGCCAGCAAGTCCGAGGTCATCGATCACTGGCGCTGGCCTCCTGCTTTGCCAGAAAGGAGCTGTAATCGACGCTTTCCACGCCTGGTTTACATAGCTCGCTAGATAGAATTCTCTGCTTTTATTTTCTTCTGCTGCCCTAGTTTTCAAACTTTGAAAAGCCAAAAGCCGATTTGTGTGCTTTGGAAGGCTTAAGGTTTCCTCAAAGTTTGCGCTGTCTAATTCGATCACAGTAAGCTTTCTGTTTCTGAATGCGACGAAATACAGAATTGGAGTCTGGTTCTCAATGATACTGTACGCTACGCGTTTCTCAGGAAGGAGGCTACCCCCGACTACAGTCGAAGAGGTAAACTGAGGAAAACTGAAAATTATTTCTTCATTCTTCTCGGCAGGGTCATCAGAGTGAATCACTATTTGCAAAGTGTCTGGAGGATCGTCGGCTTCAAGGGTTCTAACAATGCTCCACTTGTTACCAAGATAGAGCTGGAAAATATGTTGATCCCTCAGTGCTTGAAATGTTTCGGCTGTCGCCATTGCGAAATGAGAGAAATTGGCTGTCAACTGTGAAAGGGGTGTGTGTGAAAGAACTTTGAAAAAGTGATGTAACTTTAGCAGAATATTAAAAGTCATTTCTGGCGGCTAAAAATGACATGTCAAATATCGATGTCAATTTTAATCAAAAATGACTTCCGCTGTCGCTTTCTGATTCGGTCTGTTCAGATCAAGGATGTGATTTTAAGATAAAAGCAGCCGCGACATCAACCAATTCCATTTCGTGGTCATCACCGACATTGACCTTTTGTTGTTCTATCAGCGCTATGTCACCCGCGAGCACCTCGGAATACCGTGCTCTGGCCATTGCCACCACCTCTGCATCCATGTCGATCGAAAGGACATGCCTTTGCTCCATATACCCCGCCATGGAGGCTGGAGCCGTTCCGCAAGGAAATTCCATGACACAAGCATCCATGTTGCTGTACAAGCGCATCAGCTCACGGTAAAGACGGATTGGCTTCTGAACGCTGCGAATATTTTGTCCATCTTCTTTCTTCAGGTACTCCTTAGGTGGCAGCGGTACCTCCTGTTCATAAACAAACAACACACGCGAGTCTGAGTGTCGGACCTAGTGCACCTGCTTGACAATCGTATACGATTGTCACACGTGAGTCTGGTGTCCGAGCTAGTGCACCTGCTTGACAATCGTATACGATTGTCACACGCGAGTCTGAGTGTCGGACCTAGTGCACCTGCTTGACAATCGTATACGATTGTCACACGCGAGTCTGAGTGTCGGACCTAGTGCACCTGCTTGACAATCGTATACGATTGTCACACGTGAGTCTGGTGTCGAGCTAGTGCACCTGCTTGACAATCGTATACGATTGTCACACGCGAGTCTGGTGTCTGAGCTAGTGCACCTGCTTGACAATTTTGTTTAGCGGAGTTGCATTCATGACAAGATATGAATGCATACCAGGATTCTTACCATGATGTTCGTGAACGCGTTCGCAAACTTTCCGACCGTTGTTCGCAGCGGGGCCCACTTCGGTAGTTTATTACTCTTTGAGGGATCTTCCACCAAGTGCAGCAACACATACGGTTGCAAAACGCTGACCGGACCAGCCGCATTATTACCTATGCGTCCTCCGCCTCGATTCCAGTATTGAACCGTTTGGTGGCATGTCCATTTCAGCGGCCGGCCGGTGGTCGAAGCGCAGAAGGCATCGATGATTGCTTGCTGCCTGGATATCGCGCAGGTTTTTCCATTAATGGTCACGTTACTGCGGGTAGTCGAGTCCGGTAAGAATAGAATCACAATGCCACCATAATCCATAGTCGACATGCAAATACCACCCATGTATGAGTAGAAGTCTGTTGAATAGGTATCCCATACCTCCGAAAACAGCCCAAAAGGACCATCCACAAAGATCAGATCCACTCCATAACGAGTGTGTTGCAATGTTTTTGCACTGCGCCAATTGACCATGACTTGATTGCTGCGTGCACCCTTATTCCTTTCGGCGAGAGAATTGTTAACCTGTGGAACATTGCTTTCATCAGTCTGCTTTGAAATACATACGCAGCAAATACTTAATACATTGCAATGTAAATATTTGAACAGCTCTAACCTTTATTCCGAAATCCAGCAAACCCGTCAGAAGCTTCTTCTGCAACGCGCGATGGCACATGTTGAAGTCCACCGCATACTGGACTCCCTCGGCAGCATGCAGCTCCTTGTGTTCGATTTTCAGCTCCATGAATTCAATCACGGCGCTCTTCGGGTCCCAATCAAGATCGAAAATCTCCGTTTCGTTCAGAGCATCCGGCATCCCGCCCTCCCGGCGTGACGCTTTCACACGGAGTTCCAGCCATTCCCAAACAGCCTGTAATACGCATCAGAATCAGTCTTCGAACTCAGAGACAGAGCAGACTCTAAGTCAAGGTAACGCCAGAGCTTGACAATCGTATACGATTGTCACACTTCTCAGTGGATATACCAACTGCCCTTACATCCCCATGGCATGATCATCACAAGTGTATCAACGGGGTCACCTTCGCACTGAACGCGGCGATCTCGTGAATGATATCTGGCATTTCTTTGGCTTCCATCATCCGCGACGCTGCCAGTACTGCAGGGGCCATATTAATCTGAGACCCAGCTGCTGCTTGAATCGCCCATAGCAAATTCAGGCAGTTTTCCTCAAACCCCCTTTTCGTATGGATGATGCCCAACGTCTCCAGAAACCATATGGGATCCTTCACGGGGGCCTCAGTGTAGGCAGGGCCATAAAGCTTCGGACTCGTGAACGTAGCCCCAAAGCGACCGGCATTTCGAACCTCGATGTAGTCTTCCGGCAAGGAGTGAATGTAGCACAAGATCATACGCGTGGCTGCATAGCAAACATAACTCTCATTAGGACTTGAAATCCTGCAACTTACAAAAAATACTTGTGAGGACTAACTCACCAGCGCAATCCACAAGAGTCTTGTAAGTATGCATGCTATCCTGCGATGGCTTATTCACACTCCGGTCCATAGCCCTTCCTTCCTTGGAATCAACGCGCTTCCATCGTTTTGCTTTCAACATGCTCTTCATGACCTCATCGAAGCGTGCAGTGTAGAATTTGTTGGAAGATTTGATTAACATCCACATCAGAAGCTTGGTTTCCAAATCAGGCGCTCCGTGTTGCCCAAGTGTCTCGTGATGATTTTGCACGTACGTCATATGCTGCGAATCATGGTACGGTTCCCCATCAAATTCATAGGGTCCCCAAGGGTTGTCATCGTTTAGTTTGAGTATAGTATCCCGCGTATCCTCCCCATCATCATAGACGTCCGTGATACCCTGTCCGTGTTCATACCAATCTGGGTATTCAGTCCAGCCCAACAGCGAGGCAAACTTGGCCTTGGCAGATTCGATGACATCCTTGATGAAACCAAGACGATGACAATACGTGCTGAACTCTGTGCCAGTCAAAAACTTGCCCTTGCAACTGATCCCATATTTCTGGTAGAACTCCTTCCGTTTGTCCACATCGGCCACGTATACTCCTTCCTTCGCCACTTTAAGAACAAAGAAAAAATATCGTACATCAAACCCTAAGGCTGATAGCGAGGTGCTTATAGCCTCTAGGGTAAGAACAGGCTGCAGTTCTTTCGGATAGTTCTTCAACTCCAGAGCTTCCTTCCGCCATTCCTCTCCCATTTTTGGATCCAGTAACCGCAAAATCTGCAAGCAAGACACGTTGGACACATGTAAGGGGGGCGAAACGATTGTCACGCGTGGGTGAGAACTGAAGCTAGCGCCAAAGGTTGACAATCGTATACGATTGTCAAACGTGGGTGAGAACTGAAGCTAGCGCCAAAGCTTGACAATCGTATACGATTGTCAAACGTGAGTCAGGGGCGAAGCTAGCGCCAAAGCTTGACAATCGTATACGATTGTCACGCGTGGGTGAGAACTGAAGCTAGCGCCAAAGCTTGACAATCGTATACGATTGTCAAACGTGGGTGAGAACTGAAGCTAGCGCCAAAGCTTGACAATCGTATACGATTGTCAAACGTGAGTCAGGGGCGAAGCTAGCGCCAAAGCTTGACAATGTGTCAAAAGTCACAATTGATTAGTCTGCGTATGACCCATATTCGTGATATCCAGCATATGCTATCATATCATTTATTGGCCGATAAAGCGCGAGCTCTCGACACAATCCGGGGTAGGACTGCTGACATCGGCAGGAAACTTTTGAAATTTTCCAACGTCACAATTTTTGAGGGACAGTCTTGCGGTGTGGCCTGTCGAGGTCGCTTTTTTTGCCAGGAAATCTGTTTCGCTCCTTCAAGGGAAACGAAATGAAAAACAGCATAGTTTTGAAAAAACTGCGAAGCGTCGTTAATATAAACGATTTTTTTTTTGCGATTCCACGACAAATAAAAAGACCTCGCGACACAAATGAGAGGCTACCACCACCAGTGGAAGGCCCGCGTCAGGATGATCCACGTGTAATCCTCCAGCGACCGAAGTGACCCCCGCTCGGGGACCCGCGCCGGGCGGGGTGCTCCACGTGCACCCCTCCGGCGACTGAAGTGACCCCCGCTGGGGAATCCGCGCCGGGGTGCCCCGCGTGCACCCCTCCGGCGACTGAAGTGACCCCCGCTGGGGGATCCGCGCCGGTGAGGTCGGTCGGAGGTTCTTGGCCGGGGCAAGTGCCTATTACCCGCAGCTTAAGGTGGCTTAAGCCACCTTAACTTAGGGCTCATGGGGGCTTCTTCGGCGGTGCTTTCAAAATTTGGAGACCTATGTCGTCAAGATCTTGAGCTGCTCTTTCTGCAGTGTCTTATCAAAAGTTTGATCTGAGTTCATCTTGACCCTCAAAATCTCGGTTGAAGTAGGGTGGGTATTTCCCAATTTTCCTTAAGATGGCTTAAGCCACCTTAAGCTAATTAGCTCACCGGGGGCTTCCTCTAAGACGCTTTCAAAATTTGGAGACCTATGTTGTCAAGATCTCGAGCTGCTCTTTCTGCAGTGTCTTGCCAAAAGTTTGATCCGAGGTCATCTTGACCCTCAAAATCTCGGTTGAAGTAGCATGGGTATGCAAAAACCGGGAAAAATCGCTCAAAATTTACTAAATGTTGCACCCTCTTGGATACTTCCCAAAATTGCTCACCGGGAACTTGGGCTCGCCTAATAGTGCACATAGTGTCTAAAAGAAGACAATGTCGCCGTCATTTTGAGCTAAAAAAATCTAGCTTCCGGTACCGATAGCTCCCGTAATAATTGAAAACGTTAACCCCTAAACAGATTTTTGGGTCAAATATGACCCAAAATCATTCGATGTTTTTTTAGTTTGTTGGTGTTAACGATGTTGCTCGCTGCTAGAATCGCTCTTGTGCCGTTTGGGGCCTTGCGCACATGTGTATTCTTGAAGGTGAAGTACTTGCTTTTAGGTATATCCATGTTATATATCTCACATAGTATTATTTTCATCCATGAAAAAGTGTCAAATGATTGTGGAAAGCGATGTTTGAAAAGTAAGAAATCGAGGTGAAACGAGGATATTCGTCGCCCTAGACGGTGGCATGGGCCTGAAACACATTTCGGATGGTATTTGACATCACCCACGTGATTATTCATCTCGTGATATATCATATATATCCAATATAGCAGTGAAAAACACCAAAATGTTGAAATCTGTGCTTAAGTATGGGAAAACATTGAAAATGTGTGTGTTTTTTTGTTTTTTGTTGTTTTTTCACACAATATTCGTCCAAACCGATATATAAGCGTGGTATCTATGCCCCAAGCAGCATACCAACATAAAACCCTTATCAAAGCCGATGCTTTGATGGTGTCCTGTGCGCCGAGGGATACCCATACCGTTTTTTATCAATGGTCAAATAAAAAATTACGTTTGGAAATCCCCAAAATGGTGGTGGCAATTCGGATATATTGGCGGGTATAATGCGTCAAATTGCGCGTATAACCTATCGAAATGTTGGGTCAATCAATACCAAAAGCATGGTTGAGTTGGCTAGCGCGTGTATGCAACGGACATCATTCATATGTGGCGAAAATCGATATTGCCCCAAAAAGGCCCGAAATAGTTTCATCTGTTTAGGGGTTAAAATCGCTGTTAGGGTGGCTTAAGCCACCCGAAGGGTAATAGCCACAAGGAGCACCAGGCCCGCCTCCCCCGACCGTGAAACTCTCTCATGCATTCTCGCTCTCAAGGCATGGCTGCCGGAGTGAGCGTCCACTCCTCGTCCCGCTCTCGTCTCCGCAGTCTGCGTTTCCTCTCCTTGGAGTCGCTGTGTTTGCGAGCTCGGTCACTCATCTCGGATCTCGCTGCCCTGCTTGCTCGTGCCCGATTTAGACGGTCTCGAAGACTTTGATGATCTCGACGATGTCGTCCGAGAGGTGGACGAAGAAGCAAACGAAGTGGAGTCCGACTCCTCAAGAAAGAGCAGACTGTGTTCACCCCAGCTCCCTGGGCCCGACGAGCGTCGAGACCGCCGACACCCTGCGTTGTTCGGGACAAACACCTCAGGCTGTGGCGGCACTGTGGACGTCTCGTTAGTGCTGATAGGCTGCGTCGAGAGTGATGTCGAGGAGGTAGGTGACGATACGCTGCGCTGAGGTAACCGCGTCAATGACGACGACCAGCTCCTCATGCTCGATCTCCATCCTTCAACGTGCGAGGCTGCTTGCTGCCGTCCTCCTCCTCGTTGCCATCTTCGTCGTCATCTCATCGCGATCCTATCCCGCACGGATCGTTGGGGTCCACGTCGCTGTGACCCCCTACCCGCGGATACTCGTCGTAATCGTTGGGGCCCGCCGCGTAGTCATACAAAGGCTCTTCGCCAGCACTAAGGCTAAAGGGTTTGTCGGGGTCCACGTCGTTGTGGCCTCCTGCCCCTACATTCTGGGAAAATCAGAAGACGTCTAGAAGATGTCTTCTGAACGTCTTATAGACGTCTTCGTAGACATAACGTCTTCTAGTTTCCAGAAGACGTCTTCTAAGAAGGTAGTTTTCAGTGTTGCCAGCCCTCTACGGGACGGTGGTTCAGCTTGTTGACACGAGAGGTAATGTAGCTGAAAAATATCAAGAATGTTGTCCTAGAATGGCCAAGAGGTGGATACAGTAGTGGTACCCCCAAAAATAGCTCCAAAAAATAATACAAACTGTCCAGTAATATCCATATTGTGAAAAATAAAGCAGCTATACTGTCCAGAAGTTCATATTTGGCTGCTGGTGGGGGAAGATCTGCCTAGGGTTTGGGCCCCAACGTCAAGATTAAGCTCATATTTTGAAGGAAAAGGCTGTTCGAGTCCATACTGTGAGATGATGTGGGCTCAAAAGATTGATAGATAGCCCATAAAAATTGCGCACAATGTGGTACAAGCCACATCCTCTCTCTCCCCCAATATGTGCTGCGAAGTCAGAATTCGCAATTAAGGAGCGTGAGCGAGCAAAAAAGCGATATTTTGGCTCAATGTCGAGAAACAACGGCCCCGTCCGAAGACGCTAACCCGCAAAAGTGCCACAACAGCAACAAAATACTCATAGAAGATAAATCCGAAGCCGCCATAAAGTGCCCAAGCCGTTTTTCACAGGTCGCGAAGTTGAATGCGCGAGCGCGAGCGAGCTAAAAATACGCTCACACACCTAAGATACCAAAATGTCCCAGGGGTACTTCCAGTATGGCTATCAATCTATATGCAATCTATCTTTACATATTATCGGATCTTATATGCTTTCATGATATCTTTCTGTTCACAAAAACCTATACAGCACAAATGTATTTTCATATGTTGTCCAAGTTTGAGAGGCCAACTCTGTTGCCTCTCTGTATTCCCTCCTCTGAACTCACAGATTATTTCCCCCAACTGTTCGCTCAGGTAAATGGCACACCCACTCACTAACTTCCCTAATAATTCGCTAACCTCATTCTCATTGAGTTCAGACCCCCTTATTCTGGGTGTCTCAGCAGCTACGTCGTGCCTCCTGGCACAGGACTTGTTCACTATCCAGCGATGGGTACGTGAATACCACGCCGCACACGTTTGGCGGGCTGCTTCCGCCATAGATAGCACTTCATTTTTGTCGCATGATCTATTATTTTTGTCGCACCATGCGGCACAGCAATTATATTCTGGGACGACAAAAGGGAGTAGGGTACTCATCATTGTCGCAGTGCGACAAACAGGGAGTAGGGGACTCATTATTGTCGCAGCGACACAAAGAAGACTGATATTTACGGACAGAATATGTACGGAAATTTGTACAAAAGATTATGACTGTAAACATAATATTACAGTTTACGGAAGAAACAATTTTGACACGCTGGCATATTCAAACTAACTAACAATCGGCAGGAGAATGCGCTCACGTTAGCACAGCATGATTATATTTTCTACTCTATTTTCATTACATTACTATGCATATACATTTACAATAAAAGCGCAGTGCATACTATTTCGAATATGAAGTCACCGCTATGAACAAAACAAATCCTATCAAGGAGTGACTTCTGATATCCAAAAGCTAGGCAGGATGATGGGCACAGCAACATGCAATTCGCCAGCGATGAAAGTTAAACTGAAATACCTGCACACAGCGAACGCTAAAACGTCAGAACGAAGTGAAAAAATATTGCAAAAATCATAAAAACAGTCAGGCAAACAAACATTCGAGAACAATAAGCAAAATAGCTCAAAATACACTCTTCACAAATTCCACACGGCAACATGCGTCTCGCCGATGATCATAAAAGATTAGAAAAACCTGCACGCAGTAAACGCAGACAAGTCAGAAATAAGATGAAATGACATAACCAGTTGCACACGCCATGGGTAACAGCACACACGCGAAACAAGCAGTCAGGAAGGCAAGCAGGCATTCAGCATTGCGGCGAAACAGGAATATCCTGCAAAATTACAGAGCGCAAAGTCAGTGAGAGCGGTGGGACTCGAAACCACGCTGCATAATCTGTGCAGATATCGCCCTCGGAAAAAACGCACACAACAGGGGAAACGAACAGAACGAACGAATACAAAACAGGCGCTCGAAAACCAATAGTAAATTCCTGCAAAATATCAGTTAGTGAATGCTTGTGACAACATGAAAACCGTCGGGCTTAGGCTCAGCCCGTCATCCGGCCTACAAGAACGAATGCCGTCTACGAAGAAATTTAAGTGCCGCCAGCAACCGAATGCTGCTGGCGGCGTCACACGTAGAGCAACAACGAACGCGACCTGTAGAACAACGAAAAGCAACTCAGCAAGGATGTTACGATCTAACCGGAAATTAGTTAGTATGCAAGAAAAAAATACATGCAGCAGGACAAAGCAGGACACAGCAGAAAACAGTGTGAGGTGCGCCGCATAACCAAAGCGTCAAGAGTGAACTTATGTGTCAAAATCGAGATAATATCGGATATGTGAAATCAGCCAGCCGCAGCCGCGGCCCGCGTGGGTCTCACCGGTGAGCCGATTTCGCCATGACATGACATGCGTTGCCATGTTGATGTCGACCGGACGATGGATGGAGGTCACATCGACATGTCTAGCGGGTGTGGCATTCAACTGTGACACTGTAATCTTCGTGCGACAAAAGAAAGTACACCGTGTCGCACAACCATGCCATGTCAGCATGTTGCGAAAGTCTGAATCCAGTCGCATCGCATTTGTCGCGAGGACGCCACACTTAAGGGCTTTTTGTGGTGCAGTTTTTTAATTTACCAATATATAAATCGAAACTGATCGCGTCGCTGATTGGCTTAGCCAGCGTCTGCAAACCATCTCGTTTTTGTCGTGCGATCCCTTTTCCTTGTCGTCCCATATTCATGGTGCCTATCTCAGGTGCTCGCACTTCTTATTGGCGGTTACGCGCGATCGGTCGAAAACATCTCATGTAGGCCACCCTGAAATCTGTAGCACGTGCTCCTTCTATAATTATACAAAAAAACACGTGCTCCTTCTAGGTGCACAGTCAGCTTATGGTATTTCGCGTGTGACCCATATTCATGGAGTTTATCTAATCTCATGGCTTCTCTGATTGGCGATTATGCGCGATCGGTCGGAAATATCTTTTATACGCCACCTGAAATCTGTCGCGTCCATAATTCGATACTACGCCCAGGAATATTCTATGCGTCTCTGATTGGCGGCAATGCTCGATCGATTTGTATAACTCTCCTGCTTGCCATCTTAAGGTGACCGGTGTGGACTGCAATATAATTATATATGGGCGGTTACTCCCGATCTGTCGGGGAAATCACACTGTTTCCGTAAAAAAGGGCCCCAAGGTGGACAGTTCTGGTAGTATCGTGTATGTCGATGTCACTTTTTCCAGGAAAACCTGTTTCGCTCCTATAAGGGAAACGCAGGACCTTGCAGCTTTTTTTTGAAAAAGCTGCGAACCGTCGGTGTATAATGTTGAGTATAATCGGATCTGTTTGCGACACGACAGAAAAAATACACCTCGCGACAAAAAAAAGGTGCTTTCTCCGCCATACCGACGCAGAACGCGAACATCTTCATGGCGGCGTCTGGGAAGTACTTCGTTCTTGGACGATCAGCGGGAGAAGCGGGGCGAGGACAACGACCTCCTGGAGATCATGATATACTTGCGGAAGCATGTCAAGGAGACGTCTCAGCACGTCAAGGCCCTCTCGCCGACCGCGTCAACGGTAAGGGCTTCACTCCGCGAGCGGAGAAGCCGGCGGCCTACCGCCCTAACAGAACTTAGCATTACCGCATGACTGCACTCCCTCTGGTCGAGGGGGGCAACTGGACGAAGGGCGTCTCCGACAAGATTGCCTTCCACAAGGGAACGGGGTAGACTCGTCGAGCTGAAATACCTTAGCACTCGCAAACCTAAGGACAGCACGGTATTCACTCAACGCACCTCTCA
The DNA here is from genome assembly GCA_001247695.2 of Cymbomonas tetramitiformis. NCBI lineage: Eukaryota > Viridiplantae > Chlorophyta > Pyramimonadophyceae > Pyramimonadales > Pyramimonadaceae > Cymbomonas > Cymbomonas tetramitiformis. The sequence goes on from LGRX02031585.1 coordinate 26,318, forward strand.
AGCAAATAGAAATACTTTGCGCTGTCTGCATACTAGGATATTAAACTACCTTCACTGAAAGCACAAGTTAATGCGCTAACTAAGAAAAACAGCAACAGCCCATTCTGCAACTTAGGAAATTTTTGAAGTTCGTCACTCTCGACATCTGTCCTGTCGTCGGGTAATAAAAAACTATACTCCGATGAACTCTCTCGTCTGAGACGTCGACCATTCTACGTCGGGTAAATACTAATATCGATAAGCATCGACATTGTATCGTCGATCAACTATCGATGACTGTTCTTAAGGGCAAGCTTTGGGAAGAAATCTTCATCCAATCAGGTTTTAAATTAACTTAAAAAATTACGTCCGACGTATTATGAACTTGTTTATATCCTAAATGGATTCGCTCTCACATAAATAGATACGGAAAGGGATATTCAATCTATCGGATGACAATGCGACATGTCTACTCTACTACTTCAATCTGGTGACCTGACGTGCAATGTGACGCGCTTGTGAAGATGGTATCGCAAAGTAAAAAAATCTAGAGATGCTCTTCTCGTCGATTTCTGATGGCGTCGTAAATTAGATTCGCGTGACCCAGCCTGAATCAGAACGTGTCATAGCCTTTCACATTATTCCCGATTTGAGCGATTTTTCTTTGGGTGGGGGGGAATGTTAAGCGTCACGATTCCGCTTTGCGGGAACACCACATGCACGGAGTCGCGGTTTGCGACATTGGCACCGCGACTGCCCACGTGGTGGCAAGCGGGCCAACGGCGCTGGAGTGGGCGGGGCGCACGCATTCGCCAGGCACCGAAGACGTGGAGCACGACTTCTACGCCGTCCAGTTCAGCAGGCCATCAACGACGCCGACAACGAGCGCTTTCGCGGTGCCTTCTGGCGGGCGGTAAGACCGAGATCATCAGCGACTTCTCTGCCCGCTCCTTCGACGTCAGCGAGGATATCGAGGACGGCATGGTCGAGTACCTGCAGGATTGCCAGCCCGTGGATGCGAGCATGGGGGGCTTCACCGTCGGTGGTACTGCACATGACTTCGCCTTCAACACTTTCGCGCATGACGCCGCCGCGCACCTACGGTTGCACCACCGCCGGCGATGGACGCGCCTGCTGCCGCCACCGAGTCGGTGGTGTCGGACGACATCATGTCGCACCATGTGAGTACTTTGGAGGCGCACGCCGTGCCTGACTTCACGTTTGCTGACAGGATTACCGGGGGGGGATGGATCTCGATTGAGACCGAGGGGCCACAGCTTGCACTTAATCGCGTGCACGTCGAGACGGACGCCGATGACGATGGGAACGGCTCCGACACTGTCAGCGCGCCCGATGACGATGGGGTACCCCCTGCGGAGTGTCCGTACGCGCCGGCGCGAGGCTGTGGCAAACCACCGCTGGGGCTTGGCCGCTCTACGGTAATCACTTTGCTGATATGTGCATTGTTTTGTGTTTGCGCCACCACCGCACCGCTCACCGGCTTTCGGTGGGGTTAGCACCGGCATGCACACGGCACCACCGGTCGGTGGTGCTAATTCAATTGTTCACTTTACTTCTGAACTGTGCTTTGACATCTACAACATCTTCAATCGATATGGAGACTTTGGGTTGTGCTTCATTTTCTTTCACGTTAGATTCATCGGCAAACCCTAACTCACCATCGGCATGGTAACACGTTGTACACTGCATTGCCGTGCACTTCGCTCGTGGCTAGTGTTGACGGAGCTCATGCCTGCCTATGTTGTTTCACAGATTAGATGTGCGGAGGAGCCCCAAGATGGGCTAGTTTTAAATTTGTTTGGGCCATCATAATTGCCCAGTAGGACGTAGCTAGTCTGCATTTCACTGTTTGCACATGGGACAGCCCTGCCAGTGTTGGACAGGCCTCCCAGTGGTACACCGTTTGGGCTGAAGCTAATTAGGCCTTTGTTGTGCTTCGTTGTTTCGGGACCACCCAGCTCGGATCACCACACTAGGCGGTGTGCTGGAAGTGACACAGTGACTAGTAAATCTGTCACCTGTCACTTGCCCCTAGTAGTCTGGCTGACCGTCACCGGTAGTCACCAAAACCTAGAACCCGAACCCACTTAACGGGTAAATCGTTTTATCTATTCACAGTTTACGTACACGTTCTGATCCGAGACCCTGGTTTAGGGTTCAGAACTTTTCATATGCAGAGAGTTATATCTGGCATAAAGTATCTGGAAGCGATAAGTCCTTTCCCCGAACAACAACAAGAAATAGTTATAAACTTTGAATAAGTTATCCCCGACGCTTATAAAACAAGGTTTTAAAAAGGCTATGCTAATGTCCAAAAATGTTGAAATCAAGAATGTAAGCACCATCCTCAAAAACTTGCCTATTTTTTTTCCGTTTCTTACTTTTTTGTGGGACTTCGATTACCATAATTCTTTAGGCACCCATTCACACATGTATATACCTGAAATAACACCAAAACCATCCGACATATGATAAATCAAATTATTAATTTCCCCTTACTCCCACAAGCGACAAGGGGACATACAAGAGCACACATCGGACTTATAACAGACCCCATATGCTCTGAGTGGCTACTGTCGGACATGTTACCCAAAAGAATGTATGGTAAGAACCTCAGAGTTTTATTCAGTTCCCATACCTCCATCGGCATCTATCTATCCCGGCCATCACGTGACCAAGATCAACTCCCTAACCTATGTATGGGGCATTACCCAACTTTGCAAGCAGAACGCATTTGCAAACAGACGTGATCATTGTGAAATCACAGTGTATCAATTTGCAACATCCCTCCACGTTCCACACGGAAAGCTGCGCTTCACTTTTGGATAGAAATGTCAGTACTCAACATCACATTGCCCTCGGCTCGGCCAACCAGGAATGCAAAACTACAGCGTTGCGTATGCTAAAAGCAGTGTGCCTGAACTTGCTTGATCCGGGTCTACGAGGACGCCTTCCTATCGCACGAGCCACCACACAAGAGGAGACCAGAGATGCGGCCGCACTTCGATCCATAACAACGCCTTGACAGCAGTCGGCCTCAAAATGAACAAAACAAGTGAACTTGACATATCCGCGAAATGTAGATTTAATCTAGAGAGTGAGCTACAACGTCCCACAACGCCTTACGTGCTGCGCTGCGCGCGGTGACTCTCGCAGTGTCTTGAAAGCTACGCTCAAGTATGGAAGGGGTTTTGTTTGACTAATTTTTGAAACTAAGAATGCAACGTGTGGCAAGCATATACAAAAAGAAGGTATTGACCCCGAATACCGGCTGCGAATAGCACTGTATAACAAATTTCCCAACAACTTAAGTCGACTGAAAAGACACGATTTTGAGCCTACACAGCGGCACCGTAACTTCTCTCTGTGGCTTGTGCATACTTCATAGCCCAAGATGTCGGGGCGAAACCCACATATATGAAAGACAAGAGCGTGGCCTTAACTGAATGCCAGGGCAAAGATATGATCACGACAACATCATTTCTTACTGCTCACACTGCGCGAGAGTTGTAACAAGGATGCCGGAAATGCAAGCCAAGAAAGTTCATATGCGACCATACGTTCATGACGCACTGCATGGACAAAACTTTAACGCACGAAGAGTTGATAGCTAGCTAGTTTTACCTAAGAGATAAGTGAGAGTCTTCTTGCAGAAACTGGCTGACAAGTTTGCCCCAGAAACTGCTCCCGAATCACCAACGTACGAGGCTGTTTAAATTGTCTTCGTCCCCAAAGAGCTGTAACATGTCGCGATGTTTGCGAAACTTTCGTCTGAGTGTCGTTCAAGAGCTCGTTTCTTGAAGCCGAGGTGTCCACGGGAAGGTCCTGATTTGCACAGTCGGCTTGGCTTCCTGCTGAAGAGTGTCTGCTGTTGATATCCTTGTCAGCACGAGATGGACTGTCATCTCTCAAAAAAAGACCTGAAAAATAATATGATTGGGCTTTGTATGACAAGTCTAAGCAGGCTCGACCGGGAAGTGGGCGCTTTACACAACCCATGGCCCGAACGCGGCGTGCGTGTGGTATGCAGCGACCGAGCTGCGGGAGTGAGTAAGGCGAGGCTTCTATCTCAATGACCACAGTCGCAGAAGATATCCTTTTGCCGCAAAGTTTTTAAGAAAAGTTCACTGCACTTCACATGGGGGAAACTTGTTCAAAAGCAGCAATCGATCGGATTGGTGAAGAGGTGCGCATGTCTCGGAGCGCAGTCAGTAAAGAAGCTGGTAAAATCGGAAACCCACGATCAGAGCGCCCCTTAGACTGATATTGTTTCTTACCCTTATGATTTCAAAGGATAGAGTGGAAAATTCGGCGATTTTTAACTTCAAACTTGGGATGGTGAAAAGCGTGTGCGGATCGGCAGACCAGATCAATAACCGCATTTCAAACCCCAAATTTGGTGCCAATCGAGCGCAAGTTTCTCGTTTCATGTTGTTTATGACCAGTTCACACCTTGAGTCGACAGTTGTCACGTCACGTGTCGGGTGCACCCGGGTGTCAGTGTCATGTCATGTCATGTCATGATACAGCGCAGCGTCAGCGTCATATACATTCACTTGATTGCGATCTGTTGACGCTGGTTTAGGTGTGCTCGATTAGGGTGGGGGGTTTGGGGGTGGTGCTGGTAGGATGCGGGGAGGGGAAGGTGACGGCCGTGGAGTGTCACGGGAAGACAATCCTCCCCCCACTGTATGGGGGCCTGCCTTCTCCTAGCTTCACCCCTCGCTGTGTGGGTCATTCGTGACAGTGTCATCAGTGACGGTGACCTAGCTCCCTTCCTAGATAGTCTTCCCGTAAGCCTCTCCGCTATTCAATTTATGCTATCACCGTCTCGAGCATCCGTCAGTGTGCTTTTCTGTGCCCGTCTGCATATATATAGCCGTCACATATATATGCACTGATCATCCTTTTTATCAGGTTATCGACCCACTTACGCTAAGTGGTGCTCATCTTCGCTGCGACTCGGTTCGGTTTTTCCCCGACGATTCTACGTCCGTCGTTCCGTCTTAATTCCGTCCTCCCCGTGGGCTACTCCATCGATTCCGTCTTCGCCCACTTCCGTCCGTAGCTGCGTGATTGGTGGTCTACGATTTTAGCGGCCTTTATCCGTCCAACCTTTTTTATTTAACCGTCAATCTGGTTGCTTACTTCCTTCCGAACATGTCCGCTCAGCAACGTCAAACAAGTCTTGCAGAGGCCCTCCGTTCCGCGAGGCGTGCTAGCGCCACGCCTTCGCCGCCACCTGGGAATTCCGGCACTGCCACGCCGGGCCCAACGCGACCGAGGAGAATTGTGTCCACTACCTCCTTGCGTTCGCGTCCATCATCGTTGCGGCTATCGCCGACTCCGTTCATGTTCTTCAACGACCCGTCAGTCCTCTCCTCCACTCCTGTGGAGGAGGGGAGGGTGGAGGAGTACTTGTCGAGCTGGAGTGTGCGTGGAACACCCCAGGGGGCGCGATCTCGTGGCCGACGGGGAACCGCCATTGCTACGGGAGAAGTATGCTCGTCGTCCATGTCGATCTGCTGCACCGAACGCGATTCCGTGCAACGAGGGGGGGGCGCGCGCGCGTCGGGCGTGAACTTGTTTTGCTTAAGGGGGATCCTTCCTCTTCTTTGAAACCGCCCTCTCGGAGGGGGCGCCTCCGGGCTCCAACGTGAAGTCGGACTTTGACCGGTTTTGATCCTTTTGCTCCTCGGAATTGTATGGTCGTACCTGGCAAAAAAACACAGTCACCTTTCCGAAATTTCATGTAGTTCGTGTGTGCAACGGAGAAAACAAATTGGGTTGGGTTAAGTAAAATATTTACCGGTCGGTGGCCTTCTTCCGTGGGGGAGAAGTTGTATAGCTGCTGGAGACGCCAACATTCCTTCAGCATCAATTCACCCGAGTTCCGTGGCAGGGGGACATGAAGTGTGTTTCTCTTTGGTGGGTTGAAGTCGATTCAGCCGTAACAGGCTGCTCCGTTGTTCCTTCTCACTTCCATCGACCGGTCCCCAGCAGAGAACAAACCATCCCCTCTTCATTTGAGCCGCCACCAAGGTTCCGGCCAGAAACCGCGACCTCGGGATGTCCTTGTGGGTGACCATGCACCCGAATTGCCACCCGGTCTTCACGGAATAGGACTCTTCGCTACCGGTGACGATGCAGAGATCGTTGCACTTCTCCACACGTAACGTGTGAATGCTTGGAAAAGCTTTGAATGCCTGTTTATTCGCGGGTGGGGCGTCCTCCATCGGTTTCCAAACATAGGGGGGATCGGTGGTGTCTGCAACCACAGGGGGTGCAGGGGCGTGGGGAGTTGGATCCGAGGTTGGCAAGATCGCGGCGGTAGGGGCTGCGGTATCCGAGGAGGCGGGAGGCAGTTGGGCGGCGGCAGGGGGGGAAACGGTGTCGGATTGAGTGGCGGTGTGGGGTACGGAGACTTCGGGTGTTGGATCCACAGGTAGGGACGGGTCCGCGACGGGAGGGGGCTGGATTTCGGAGGGGCTGGCGGCGACGGGCGTGGGGTTTTCGGGTGTTGGATTCAAAAGCATGGTTTTGAACCATGGTATGGGTCCAACCTCGACGGCAGGAGTTGCCGATTCGGTAAGGTTGTCGGCGTGGGGAGCGGGTACCTCGGAAGTTGTCAGATTCGCGGGTGGACTCCGCGACGGAAGCGATTCGGGGGGAGGGGGTTCGGCGTGGGGTGCGGGGACGTTATCGGACGTAACGATCCGAGCCGAGAACTGAGAGTTATATGCTTCGCGGGTGAGAGCGACTCTGCGACGGCAGGGGGGCGGTTTCAGAAGAGGGGGTGGCGGCGAGGGGTGCGGAGACTTCGGGGATTGGATCCACGTGCGGCGAGTCGACCGCGAGGGGAAGGGGCGCGATCTCAGACGGGGTGGCCGCTGAAGCCGGGGGTTGTGTATCGGACTCCAAATCTGGCGACGGAGCATCGGTCTCGCCAGATAGGCCAGCCTGTGTCACGGTTCGGGATGTCCCAGAAGAGCCCACGCCAGTCGGGTTCTTGTGGGGTGTGTAGGTAGGAGGTGCCTGTTATAAGATGCGCACACAATAATCACAAACACAATCACAGGAACCCAAAAAACTGCGGGAATACTATACAGATAGTAAGACGCGCATGCACCTCAATTTTTGCGCAGCCATGCACGTTGGGTGGCCACAGCAGCACAACTCATCCAGGCCTCTCCATTCCATCTGCAGTAAAAGAACACGGGATGATTGATATTTCAAAACTAGGGGAAGAACACAATCGTGGGAAGACGCAAGCGAAGTAAACGCACCAGGCAGAAAGTATGATATTTCTTGCCACACGTCAGACATTTGTAGCCTCCTTCTGGAGTAGGCCGTTCGCAGAAACGGCAAATTATGGCCTCGATAGCCACAGTCGCTGGCCCTTGCTGGCGGGATGGGCAGGTACTGGGGTCATCAGTGAAGTGATGGTGGAGCAATGGCCACAGTTGAGATTTATGAACAATGACTGGAACCCTCAGCTGGGTTGGTCTGAGGCGCGTGATGCACTTCAGCCAGGTAACTATCGTATATGGAAGGAGAAGTATGGCGTCTGTGATGCCGTGGTGACCTCTCCCTGGTTTGCAGCGCTGGACATCGCATTTCCATTGGCAGTTATGGCCAGCCGTGTGGTGGCATGCGTGCATGTTCCCTCTTACTATTTGACGGATATGACCGAGAGCAGAGCCGCGTACTTCAGACGATTGAGTCAGTCTGGACGCCTGCATGTGATTGGGCATCTGGAACATGGACCTATTGGCCGCAGGTGTATGTGGGTCTTGGTGTTCAAGAACTCGTTGGTCAGAGCTAGAATGTTACAGGGTGGAGAAGGTGAAGGCATCGGTATGTTCACTTTCAGTTTGGGCAAGTTTATGGCAGATGGTGATACGACCCAGTATGCTGAACAAGCCGCATATTTGAGTCTGTGCTACTGCAGGCAGCAACTACAGATGGGAGATGTTGGAAATTTGGGCTTGCATTGATATAAGAGCTTAGTATTCGATCTCAGAATATCAGAATTTCAAAAAATTTGTAGCTCTACGATCTTGTGCTGTGTTAAGATTGCCTGGATAATTACCGACACAAGTGAATGTTAAAGACGAGTTTATGTTTACCCGCGAGTGTTGAGATTGCTCGGGTCCGGCAGTATTCGTCCCATCATGTGCACGCGTTTGCGACAGCTGTAACAAACGCCGGCTTCCCATGGTACCGCGCCGGGTTTGTCCAGCTGGTGACAGGCGTGACAGATATGACAAGTATGACAGGCCTCGCGTAAGATGACTGCTCGAGAGGTGTAGACCTGCCAGAGAAGATATGGTCATTATCGGGTGACCACGAAGTGATAAGATGATGTGACAGTTACTACTTTGCCACTGACGTGTCAGTCAGAATGTGGTAAACGGTAACATTGTTAAAGCTGGCATGGAATAATGCATTTCTATTGGCTAGATGAAGATTTCAGGGCGGAAGCCTGTTACAGTTTTGGGAGATGTGACAGAGAATTGAGATATAAGTAAGCTCTGACCGTAGGTCAGGACTAGTGGATGCTGGATTTGACACTGTGACACTCAAAACTGTCACATGTCACTTCCTATGGTAGGCTGGGTGACCGTCGCCAGTAGACGGGAAACATCCGTTAGGTATTTATGTATGCCTCACTTTTATCTATCACACTTTTACCGTTCTGATCACGTAACCGGCGTTTTATCTCACCAGTTAGATATATATTACCGCCGAACTATATATCTGCCAGGTTTGGCCCCACTTGCGCTTTATTTAGCCACTGCGAGATTGCCACCATGAGTGGCTAAGCTCGGACGCCTGGGATGGAGTGAGGCGCTCCGCGCGTGAGAGTGCCGGCAGTCACGGGTATGGCCTAAATTTTATGGGTTGATTTACGGCACGCCGCACCGGTTGGAGAACAATTTTCTTACGGGGCTTAACGTTGGATTGGTTTACGTTTTCTGGTTGGATCCCACACCGTTGCGTATAGGCCGCCGCTACCACACGACTTCCCGGAATTATTTGATCTCTCACGGCTGCCGTATCGGCGACCCGCGCGTTTCTTGGCCGCCCGAAACTGCCGCACATCTCACGTTTCGTTGCCTCACTCCGCCCCTTCAGTCCTTCTCACTATGGTTGCTTCTACTCGAGCCACCGCTAGCATGGCGAATCGCCGACGCGCACTAGCCACGATTTTTGACTCAGCAGCGGCTAGACACGCCAACACTCCAGCCACACCGCCGGCGGCTCAGCCGGCTGCCAATTCAGCGGGTGCTGCGTTCCTGGCCTCGGTGCGTACGCTTCAACGGGAGCACTTCGACATGAAGGTCTCCAAGTCCGTTCGCCAAAAGTTATTCGAGGACAAGAACGGGCGATTTTCAGGGACTGAGTGCCACGCGTCTGCACTCTTCGCCAGGATGGTCTCTGCGCTGCAGACGGCATTTGTCACGGAGGACATTGGTTTTGCACCACTTTTCCTGCTGGACAATGCTACCCTTCCCGTCCGCGTGGAGGCCAACGCCTTGTTGTTCTCCGCGCTTGAGCTCATGGTTGACCCCACGTCACCCGCAGCTGACTGGATGGACTCCTCGCACTCCACCTTCCCGAGCGACGGTAAGCGCGTACTGCTTGAGTTTGCCCGCCGCATGATCCCGGCGGGTGACCCCTTTCAGGGTCAAGCGGACATGTTGATGAGCATCCGCATCTCCGCGGGCGTGGACCCGCATGACAAAATCGGCGACTTCAACGCCGCTCTGAAGGCTGCGAGGACGCGGGCAACACTCCACGATGAGGACGTGAAGGCGCTGTTCATCAAGTCCCTCGACACCGTCTTCTACCAGCCGGTGGTGTCACGGTTGCTTCTCCACGATCAACGAGCCGCTCACGACCTCCTCACGATTCAACAATGGGTGCGTGAGTGCTACTCCGAGCACGTGCGGGCGGGCACCGCCACGGCGTCCGCACACCGCTACTCTCACGGCACGCATTTCACGGAGGGGGCCGCCGGTGACTCCGGTGGACCCGGCGAGCTCGCGGACTTGAGGACGATGGTTCTCGACTTGAAGCGGCAATTGGCCGCGTTCCTCGACACCGCCGAGTCCGAGCCGTCCCCACGGGGATTTACCCCTCGCGCGGACAAGCCGGACCGCCGCGTCAAGACCCGCTTCGCGGCCTCACCCCTCCCCAAAGGGGGGAATTGGTCTCAATCCGTCTCGAGGAAGGTGGCCTTCCACCGTGACACCGGTGCGACCATCCCGTACTGCCAAAATCAAGTGTGCGCTAAGGGGAAAGCGCGGCATTGGCATCGGGACTGCCCGAACGGGGGCAGGGCCGGACTCTCGGCCTTCGCCTTCGCCGAGGAGGCCGAGAACTCCGTGCTGGCCGCGAAGTTCCAACACGCCATCGACCACGGCGACCCCGTGGAATTCGACGCCCTCTGTATGCTTGCGGGCGGGAAGCCGGAGGTCTTCACCGATCTTTCCGCGTGCTCGTTCTGCGAGGAGGACGGTGAGGTCCTCGTGTCCGCCGTCACCGAGTTCTCTGAGATGGCGCACGCGGCTGGGGCTTCAACATTCAACATCAACACCTTCACTGCCGACTTGCCGGTGGTGTCGGAGCCGACCGCGCACTCCCCGCCCGCGTCGGTTGAGTCCGAGGAGGAATGGACCGGTCCGCCGAACCCCTTCTGCCCTCCCGTCACCCGCACGTTTGCCGACTTCATTGAGGGCACGGGGGTTGCATTGGGGGCGCCCGACGAGCCGGCCGCGAGCATGAACTTGCTCTCCGCGGTTGAGACACCGGAGCGCGTGAAGGACTACACGCCCGCGACCTACGCCGCGAGCGACGATGACGACGAGGATGCCTCGGTGGCGCCGCCGCGGCCACGGTACGGCTGTGGGAACGCCATTCCGGGCTTCGGGAGGTCTCTTCTCACTTCATCCTTGGTGTGTGCGCTGTTTGTAATTTGTGCCACCGCCGCGCCGCACACCGTTGCCGATGTCGGTGGTGCCGGTGCGCGCACATGCACGGCTCCACCGGTCGGTGGTGCTACGTGGACTGCCTCAGCAGTCCCGGCTACGGAGGCTTCGCCGACTGAAGTGGTTCGTGACGTGCCGTGTGCTATTCCGCCTCGTCTCCACCGGCGGGAGCAGAGGCGGCAGGGCCTCTATATGGCTCCGGTGCCGTGGCATCCCGGGCCGCCGCCGCCTGCCGTGTTATTTGAGGACGGTCCTCCGCTGTCGCCGGCATCGTCTTCAGATGACGAGGCCCCACCGTCGGGCAGCACTTGGCAGCACGCCCGGTGCGGTGCAGCCTCCTGTGATCGAGGATTCCACGATTTCTTCTACGAATGATTCACCACCGGCCCCGGAGGCCGGCAACTACTTCACCCTCACGCTGCTCCGAGCCTGACCGCCAGCTCCGAAGACCTCTAGTGGCTGAGGTTGATCACGCCGTGCCTGCCTAGAGATTAGCTATAGCGTAGCTTCCTAGATGTGCAGAAGAGCTCTCTGAATTTGAGCTGTGTTTAGGGTTTTGGCACCTGACAACAGTATCTGACAATCTTTGCTGTGAACTGGGACCGCCCTGACCAAGAGTACAGGCCCCCAGTTGTGCTACAGTTTCCTCCTGAAGTTGAGTAGGGTGTTTGTTGCTTCGTTTCACTACTAGCTCCGGTCACCACCCTAGGTGGTGTGCTGGATTTGACACTGTGACACTCAAAACTGTCACATGTCACTTCCTATGGTAGGCTGGGAGACCGTCACCAGTAGACGGGAAACAACCGTTAGGTATTTATGTATGCCTCACTTTTATCTATCACACTTTTACCGTTCTGATCACGTAACCCTTAACTCAGGGTTTATCTCACCAGTTAGATATATATTACCGCCGAACTATATATCTGCCAGTGGACTCATTATTGTTTTGCTCTCGCAAGTGCTAGGTGGCTGTTCGCGTGCCAGTGCTAGACCGCTAAAAACAGTTCTGCTCACAATTTTGTACAATAATTCGTACTTTTGGTTATCATACCGATCTTTTGATGAATATATTTTACTGCTGTTTTTACTCTTTTACATGTTGGAAATTTGGGCTTGCATATAAGAGCTTAGTATTCGATCTCAGAATATCAGAATTTCAAAAAATTTGTAGCTCTACGATCTTGTGCTGTGTTAAGATTGCTTGGATAATTACCGACACAAGTGAATGTTAAAGACGAGTTTATGTTTACCCGCGAGTGTTGAGATTGCTCGGGTCCGGCAGTATTCGTCCCATCATGTGCACGCGTTTGCGACATACCGATGACGATAACTCGTAATCCGGGAAAACGTCAACGTCCCGAACTTCGGGATGCCAGTGTTAAAACTTGGCGGAGACTCATCTCTGTACATCTCGCTACGCAATCGTTTAGTACCACAAGGGTACTCACTCCCGGCGAGCATCCTAAAACGCGAAGTACGGCTTCTTTCGCTACGTGTTCGAGTGTCAAACGACGCACATATATCACAGTGAAAACATGTTTAAAATGTTGTGATACATGTTGCGAAATTCACGGGGAAGCCGATTTCCCCCCCACTGTATGGGGGCCTGCTTCTCCTTGTTTCACCCCTCGCCCTGAGTGCCTGTCATTTTGTCATCTGCCACCGCTCCGACCGTTCCGCACCGCACTCGATAAAACACCTAAGTATTTTATCTTATGCAGTTTTTAGACCGACCGGATCACCACCTGTGTTTCCTGTGTTTCAGCGATATATATCCCTTATATATATATATCACTCCTTTCATCAAGTTATGGGCCAGACCACTTCTGTGGTGGTTCGTTTGTCGTTTTTTTGACTCGCTTCGGCCTTACCGCCGATTCTAGTACCGTCAACTTTCCGTCATTTGGCCTGGAGCGCCAAACCCGACCTTTTCTTGGCCTGGAGCGCCAAACCGTTTCCTGATTCGGTCTGGAGTACCGATCTGACCTTAGATTACCCTGACAACGCGACCGACGACAGGCAATCTTAGCTCTCAACCCTCTCAAGAGTTACCGTTTATCGCAGCTTGATCTGCACCGTAAAAAGCGGCAAATCCCTTTCCGTCTCCGTTCTTTTTGCCGCTTCCGTCTTTCGTGGCTTGCCTCCGACTGTGACTGGTATCCCGCGCACCGTCTCCGTCAGCTTTCGTGCATTCTGGTGCACTCCGTCATTTTTTTTTAAAGAATCCTTCTACACTCTGGCCAGCAGCGCCTCTGCTGCCGGGGGACCGCTTTACCGTACGGCATTTTTGACGTCACCACCGTATTCCTCGTCAAAAACTGCCCCTAATTGACCTTTCAATCGTTCGATTCGCTTAATTCTACGCGAAGATACCTTTTCGCTTGGGAACCCTATCTTGGGGTTCGCAGAATTCTGCAGACTGCTGCAGAGTTCTGCAGCTGTCATGTCCACAAAACGTCAGCGTGCACGTATGGCCGCTGTTCGTTCAGCGTTGCTCTCTCTCCGAGTGCATCGACATCCTTTTACCGCTGGTTATGTTCTGGTGGTGCCTGGTGGTGCTTGCGCACCAGGCACCAATCACAACGACAACATCCTGGACGACAACGACGAGACCAATGACTTCCACGACTTCGTCTCGCCACTTCCCTCACCTTCGCCTTATGCCCCCAGTGGTCGCCATCTGGTGGTGTCTGGTGGTGCTATCACGACCGCTTCCCCCCTCTCCATCATCCCTTTCGAGTTCCTCCCCATGACCTCGATCACGTTCCCTCACCGCATTTTCCACCTTCCACCTCCCTATCCCCTCTTCAGCGACGCATTCGCTATGGTGGTGCCAGGCCGCTTTTGGCTTTGGCACCGCGTGGGCATTGGCTGATTCGTCGTTTTTCGTGGCGCTCGAGGACTTCTGCAATCGAGAACTCCGCCGCCGCCATTCCGCAATCACGTCGCGGCTTGTAGATGCTTGTCCTTAGTTACTAGGATTTTAGGCAGCGCCCCATGCACCGATGTGCTTCTAGTTGGGTTGAGAAAGGCCCCTTAGGCCTAAACATTCTAGTAACATTGGGTTAGGATTTAGGGTTTGCCTCTTCGGGATGACCACTCACACCTTCGGGGTGAGGTGGTGTCACGGGGAAGCCGATTTCCCCCCCACTGTATGGGGGCCTGCTTCTCCTTGTTTCACCCCTCGCCCTGAGTGCCTGTCATTTTGTCATCCCTGCCACCGCTCCGACCGTTCCGCACCGCACTCGATAAAACATCTAAGTATTTTATCTTATGCAGTTTTTAGACCGACCGGATCACCACTGTGTTTCCTGTGTTTCAGCGATATATATCCCTTATATCGTATATATATCACTCCTTCCATCAGAAATTTGCAAAGTAATTGCCAAAATTCATGTGCGGACAGCAGCCCGACGCATGTTTCAAAGGGTCCTTCCGGGTCAACGCTCAACGGTGGGATAGTAGGCTTACCATACCGGTCAGATGAAAAATCGCACGGTCTTCCCGATTTCTGATGTGGAGGAATATTTCCTACGATTGGGAATCTACGTCATGTCGGGGAGGGCTTAATGGGAAAAGGGTAAGACTAGATGCGCCGGAGGTTCACGGAACATGCTGGAATTGTCACAGTGACTAGTCATACCGTCACGTGTCATATCCGGTTTATCATCCTCGGTGGTCAGCTAGTGTCACAGACTCAGGGTATTTATTTGTGTTATCACAGTTTAGCTTGATCCGTTCGTTCACCGTCCGAGCGTTTCCCCACAGCCGACGCTGTGTTTCCAACAGGTTATGGTCCCAGTTACGCTTCGCGTAATTCGTAGTTAGCGTTGAATTTTATTTCGTTGTCGCTCTATTCTTATTTTGAGCGTGCCCTTCTTCTCTGGGCCTACCGAAATCTGGTTCTTCGCTTTTGTTTGGAACATCGATTGTTGTTGCTGTGGGTTATTAGGCGGTGTGGATTTGACTGTTATTTTACGCTTGGTTTATTATCTTCATCACTATGAATGACGCTGAGATTTTGTCAGATGGGGAGCTCCTAGCTTCCCTAGTTGCTTTTGATGAGAAGTTTGAGAAGGTAGAGGGGCTGAAGCGCACACAGCTTGTATTGCTGTGTCGCTCAGAGGCATCTTTGTTGTCTCATTTCCGCAGTGCTCCGATGGTTTCTCCGCAGCCTACGGTGCCACCGATTCCGCAGTGAATTTATGTATTACTGTTTGCGGCTCTTGCACTGGAGTTGGTGGTGCTTCGACCCCACAAGCTGTATCCGATCCTTCAGCGCATTCGGAAAATTCGCGGGTTGACAAAGCTGTTGGGGATTTCCCCGTTGTTTTATCTACTCGCTCAGTTTATTCTCAAGTTTCTACCACGCGACCCGTGCATTTTTCTTCAGATGCACGCAGACTCGTTCCGCAGGCCCCTCCTGTGCGAACAGAGTATCACTATTATCAGACTGCTGTGGATTCTCCGCCGACGTTTTTGGCTTCTGATCAGCGAGAGGAGACAGATTTTGGCAGTAGTGACAGTGAGGATGAATCGGAGTACCCAGTGGGGTATTACGATGATTCCAGCGACGATGCTGACGAGGAGTGTGAGGACGTCGACTCTCACGTTCCTTTCGGGTCGGAACAGGAGCTCCCTGTGGACGCAGGTTTCTATGGGGAGCCCTATGGCGGAGTTTTGGAACCCCCACTTGGGGATGACTTTTTACCGCATGCAGACCTTTCTATTACAAATTATACCATTGTTCAAGACTCTGGAGAATTACATTCTGAAGCGGAGCTAGATGACGAGGTTCTCGATGATTCTTACACCCCAGCAGAATGGGCGGCTTGGGAAGCTGACCAGTATGAGGGCGACTCGACAGGTGGTGCTTATTGTGACGATTCTTATTATGATTACTATGAGGGCGCTGACGATTCTTATTACGATGATTGAGTTATTTTAAGCAGACAGGCAGGGCGTTGGATTATTTCTTTTGACCACTTGCTGTAGCTGAAATGTTTTCTTGACACGTCCGATTATTTTAGTTACTGACCAATTGCGGAGAGCGAGGCACTTAAGCACAGTCACGGACAGAGATCCCATCACGTGCAGTAATTACTCGTTGAGCCGACCGGCAGGACTTCTATGAGAACGAGTTGTTTTCGGCATGCAGACCGGCAGGAGAATCTAACGCGGCTGACCATTAGCTGAAATTATGACCTAACATTAGAAACGTGCAACCTACAAAGCATCTCAGATTATTTCTTATCACTTCAGCATTTTTTCACTTAACACTTGTGATGTTGCTAGCTAACTAGACTAACATTCTCATTAGATGTAACTCTAGTAGCTAGGGTGGTGTCTAGTCTCACAAGCTGTCCACCTCTGATGAGGTGGTGTGCTGGAATTGTCACAGTGACTAGTCATACCGTCACGTGTCATATCCGGTTTATCATCCTCAGTGGTCGGCTAGTGTCACAGACTCAGGGTATTTATTTGTGTTATCACAGTTTAGCTTGATCCGTTCGTTCACCGTCCGAGCGTTTCCCCACAGCCGACGCTGTGTTTCCAACAGAACATGACAGAGTCATCGCGACTGTCATGTGACGGAATCACAGGTTCGATGAGACACAACCGGCGAACCGGTTTTTTAATTCATTTCTTCTGATTTCATGCCAAGCCCATTGATCACGCGATTTGCTATGACACTATTTTCGTACTTAACTCTACAGTACAGTATCGTTCGCGGTCCGTTGACTTGAGCTTGACCACACTAAGAAAGAAGGTTGGCGCCCACAACCGTCAGAAACAATCCTTGCTGGACTTCGGGTTTAGGCTTAGTTATTATGGGCTCTGACTAGCCCCTAGCCTGACCCTGCTTCCGACCTTCCGTCTCGTGTCCGTGACATCCTAGCACTGTACTGTACAGTAGTACAGTACAGTAGTACAGTCATCGTTTCACTGTCTGGGTTTCCGAGAGCATAAAGCTTCGGCCAGACACAAGTTATAGCATGATCAGTTTGTTTCCTAGCAAGCTTAGCCGGACAGCGTATCTGTCTTCCTCGCAGGTTATAGGCCGCACCGGCTTTCCGGTGATTCTGGTGATGGCACAGCGCCTTGCTGTTGCCATGTTCGGCTAAGTAGGACGTAGGAGGGGTTGAGCGCCCACTTGGGCGGTGGTGAATTACGCTTGCGGCATGGCCTTTTGACTTGGCAGTGATGGCGGCACGCACTGTGCTCGCCTTCGCTGCGCAGGAGATCAGTTCGTGACGGATCATTTTTTATTTTACGGAAGCATCGTCGCAACAGGGTTAATTTGTTTCGTGCGCCGCTGGCTCCGGCGAGGTCGTTCCACACGCAACTAATTTTGGCCGCTCTCATGGTTCCGCTCACGACCTGTGAATTTTGATCTGTCAACTGAGACTTCTACAGACTATCTGGCCGCTGTAGGCGTTCTTCTGCCATCTCCCTGTTTAGCTCAACCTTCTTCCCTGTCTCTTCATCATGGTTACCACAGCAAATAGATCGACGCGGTCTCGCGTCCGTAGATTGGAAACGATTTTTGATGACGTCGGTGCGCAGCACGCTGCGACTCCACACACGCCGCAGCTGCCAGCTCCGACCACCGCAGCTGCGAGAGAGATTTTGGACAAATGTAAGCAGTTGGCTCGTGACAGTTTCGACAGGAAAGTTGCAAAAACCGTTGCCACTAAAATTCTAGGCGACAAATCAGAGCGCTTTGCGGGAACGGAGGCCGACGCTGTGGACATTTTTTCACAATTAATGCATGAGCTCCGCACACAGTTTGTGCTTCAGTCGACGGCGTTTGCTCCCCTGTTTGACTTGACTGACATGGCAGTTGAGGCCAGGCATGAGGCAAATGAATTATTGCTCTCGGCTCTGACATTTCTGGCTCGCCCTGGCTCGCCTGCCCGTGACTGGCTTGAGGCCTCTGGGTCCGACGTTCCTGGAGATGGCAAGCGCGCTGCCCTTGAGGTGGTGCGCATGCTCCAGGAGCGTTCGGAACCCTTTGACTCTTTTGAGTTGCTGCTGGCGGTCCGCATCCCCAGCAGCAAAGATCCTGACCGTGGCATCCGCGAGTTCAATGGCCTGTTGAGGGACGTTCGACGTTCCCACAACTTGCCAGAGGACGCGGTGAAACGGCAGTTTCTGAAGGCTCTCGGCGATTCGTGGCTATACCGTGATTTGGCTAACTCTCTGGCTCGGGCTGACCAGCGGCAGGGCGTGTCTCTCCTGACTATTCAGGCTCGTGTGCGGGAGCAGTTCCGCCACGGCCTGAGAGTCTCTGACGCCCCTGTCTCTGCTCTGTCATTCGGCGATGGCGCGTCTGACCTGGCTGCGGCGTTGTCCAGTCTGCAGAAGCAGCTGGAGCGCATAACAGACTATTGGGAATAAATGAATCTCGATCGTCGTCTAAAAACCTTCATTTTGACACAATTTTCGTCGTCTAAAAGTTATTGCCACGTCATCTGAAATGTGCCACGTAAGCGACACGTAAGCGACACGTAAGCGACACGTAAGTCGTCCCGCAATTTTTATTACAAAATATTACTCGAATTATTTATTTGTGCATGATGCTTTCGTACTCGACGAGTCCCGGTAGATTTTTTTGTTGCATTTTTGCTCATATGCGTGCATATCATGTACAAGTATGCAAATATGGGTACATCCATGTGCAATTTAGGCCAGCATGCACGGTACACGTTTATGGATGTGCATATTCAGGTGCTTCAATTCCCGTAGAATAAGTTGCAACTGAGATGGGTACTAGCATATGATGCACAAATCTATATCATCATACAAATTTATTCAAAATACACCAAATATTTGTCTATGATGTCTTCTAGGCAAGAGATTTCGATCATTTCACCGTGCTAAGGCTACTATATTGCTGATACATTGGAATCTATATCTTCAATCCACAATTATTTGCGGTACTTGTAGGTTTTAATTCCCTCGATAGCGAGGTAACGTTGACCGCAATGTTGACGCTCTATCGGAGAACATAAATGGCAGAGCTTTATTGGTCAAGGCAATTGCATCGCACGCAATATAGGTCGATTTCCTCTTCTCGTTGATGCCGCGGAATGATAAGCGCCCAAGTGACGTCGATTGGAATGACCAGTGTCCTTGGGGTAACCCATTCGTTCCCTATTGGGCTCTGGTCGGGATAAAGTTCCGGTTCTTGAAGGTCAAAAAACATGTATTTCCGAATTCTCCAGGTGTAGCGCCACCAAACGATCCCTAAGTCCTGTCGGTGTCCCGTATGTCTGTCCTCGAAGGTGTTTAAGAACTTACATATCATCCAGCTGTCTACATTGCATTGAGGACATCGCATGTGGACCATTCCATGTGTATTGATAGCGTCTGCAGTGGCTTCATCGCGATCGCGTGTCCCATAAACTCCGAATCGTAGAATTGAAGGCATAACGTGGCCACGATATTGCAGGATTTTATACCTGTAGATAACAATGCTTGCAAGGTGATTAGCAGTTGAAGCGAGCGTCGCCCATAGCAAAAGTCGAAAATATAAATTGTGAGGATAAATGTGGAGCTATAATACCTGCAGATGGCGATGCTTTCAAGGTAAGCAGCAGATGTTTGAAGGTATGGTTGAAGGTGCGTATGTTAGAAGAAACAGGGGGAAATGAATCTTCAAGGGTCGGGCAAGAGCTTTTGTACCTGGTCGTGAGTGGACCGCGGGTCGTGCAAGAGTAGTGTACTTTTGGTCCAATCAAATTCGTATATCTCGCACATGCGGGATCACTTAGTCGCCGATTTTTTAATCAAAGACAAAAACACAACCGAGGCAGAAAACCCCATACACAGGCACATCAGCATATCGGCAAGAAACACAAGCCATTGACGAATGAACATTATACACTTCTACCACATTGTTAACATATGTTTAAGTATACTATTCTTATCGAAAAGTAGTCGAAAATCTAACCCTCGGGAGGTTGCAATCCTAAGTCTTACTCGAAATCAAAGTGGAATCAAGATAACATTCTGACTCGTAGCCGCCGTGGTTTCGTTGACGGTAACGTTACGGCTGAACCTGTCGGAACTTGAACCGAAAGGCAAGGTCGTTTCGAAACACACATCGAAAATACCCCAACGTGCATTTGTTGCCTTCCGCATTCCTGCACATATAACATTCATTGTAGTTCCTCCACAACATTCGAACAGTCATACCATGAGGAAGATAGTCAAAATTCCTCATTCTCATTCTGGGGGCAGTAGGGCATGTTGCATACATGCCAAGAACATAGGCAACAATACATTCTCGCTTGGATGGCATGGTTGGATGAGGTGGCAGGTGAAGAAAGAAAAGTGCCAAGCTGAAAAGTGAGTTGTGAGGACAAGGTAGGTGCTTAAATATCTCAGTAGTGTGGCCGTCGTGATTTCAGTTGGCCAATCAAATGACCTCTTTCAGGTGGGTCGGATCGAAGGCCCGCATGTCACAAACATAGCATGTCACAACATTGGAAATGTGAAACGTCGATAACAATTTCATTCAAAATATGTTCGAATACAATTATATTTAACGGTGTTCCAACGATAAGTCAATTTGCTCAATGACAAAGCTATATGCTGTCGCTATATAGCATCAATTCATCCGACGGAACTTGACCCAAGAGCTAAGCTCCTCTCTGAACACACGACAAAAAGGCTGAGTGAGCATTCCATGCCTTCGCCGTCGACGCATTGTGTATTGTAGTTCTGCCACAACGTTTGGATAGTCATACCCGGCGGAAGAAGAACTGTACTGCTGCATGGGTAAGACTCCCCGTGATTTTTGGCAAACTGGTCGATGTATGTGAAAACAGACTGCCGCTTGGATGGCATGACTATGGTAGAAGTAGAAGCAGGTGCGTCGCTGACGGGAAAAGGGGGCAAATGAGTAGTTTAGGCAAGAAATAGAGCTTATGATCTTGGAAAGTCTTGGACCTGCCGAATTATTAGCCTATCAGATACCCGGTACTAGTCCGCTCGGATCGAAGGACCTACAAGTACATATCTACTATTATTTTGCGACGAAGGCGTGTCTGCGAAGTCCATGATTATCCTGTCTGCATTGCCAATCATTCTATGAAAGCAACCTCTGAAGTATGCTTTTCGGGCACCTTAACTTGCAGATGCACATCATCAACCGACCAAACGGAGTGAGACGGTAAAATGGATAAGAATATACAAAATCTGGAGCGTGTAAGTTGGAGTGTACAAACCCCATTCTTGCTGTATACTTCTGAAAGTGAGGGGTTTTGAAAATTGTGGCGTCCCGCATTTCAATGCGCACCGAGGTAACGATTTGCCCGCCAGATATCTGCTGTCTCACGACGGGGCGACCCTTTGGCCGACCTGCAAAACATGCGACGCATTGGATTTCCCAAAAGGCTAGAAACTGCAGGTAGTCCCCATAGGACCAAGCACTCATGGAATTCCGTTCTGCTGGATGCCGCGTATCCCCCGGGTACTTAAACAAAGGTCGGCATCTTGCATATGGCTGTCCTAATATATGACCCCTTGCAAAACGACAGAAAAACTTATGCCGTGCGTAATCAGCTTTCCGACAAGTTTGGGGGGCTTTGCAGTAATTCGCAAGATAGCAGCCGGTACACGTTGCAAGTTGTGAACGATCTTGAAGCCCGCAGTGCAGGCAAACTGGGTACAAAAATTTCATCCGTAAAGGCAGATTATCATGCACGCTTGCGTCATACATTTGAAATTGTATCTTATGTTCCTCTTCCATCGATTTCTTGAGCGCTAGTTCTGAGGGCGAGGACTCTTCAGGGAACCATAGTAACCAAACGTTTTTATCTGGATTTTCCTTCCGCAAAGTAGCAAGTATTGTCATTGGAATTGATTGAACTGAGATGGATGGGAATAAAGGTGCGTCGATGAAGTGTCGAGCGGGGAAATGATTTTGGAAGAGAGGGGAATAGGTTTCATACCTCAATGGTCGTCGTGGTACCGCTCAACTTCATTTAACCAATATAATCAGGCAATCACAATGAAAGCGGAGGCATGTCACCCGCCCCATAAATGACATCGGTTCCACAACAACATATGTCGCCAATACTTTTGGAGAATATACTTTATTTACAATTGTCATATCAAGATATACCATACGTGTTTCATCAGCGTACTTCTGCACTGAGACAATAGGTTATTAAGACTATCAACAAATATTGACCTAGGTGCTGGCACCATGTCCTAGCAGGGAAATCATCATTGCCTAGCGAGCTTTACTTTTCTTGTTCTGATCGGATCCCGGATTTCCGCCTGGTGCCACTTTCCGCTTAGGTATAGGCCCCGCCTTCTTGGCGGCCTCAGCCTTCTGTTTCTTGGCGGCCTTGTCGGCCTCGGCCTTCTGTTTCTTGGCGGCATCCTCCTGTTTCTTGGCCGCGGCCTTGACGGCCTCGGCCTGCTGCCGCTTGGCGGACTTGTCGGCCTCGGCGGCCTCGGCCTGCTGTTTCTTGGCGGCCTTGGCGGCCTCGGCCTCCTGCTGCTTGGCGGTCTTGGCGGCCTCGGCGGCCTCGGCCTGCTGTTTCTTGGCGGCCTTGGCGGCCTCGGCCTCCTGCTGCTTGGCGGTCTTGGCGGCCTCGGCGGCCTCGGCCTGCTGTTTCTTGGCGGCCTTGGCGGCCTCGGCCTCCTGCTGCTTGGCGGCCTTGGCGGCCTCGGCCTCCTGCTGCTTGGCGGCCTTTTCCGTTTCCCTCATTTCGACCGCCGTCTTCTTCTCCCGCTCCTTCTCGACTTTCTCTTGCTCTTTACGATGTGCCTCTCTCTGCCTTTTCACCTCGTCGTATTCCTGCTTGCTCAACACTTCGTCGGCCAAAGAAAAAATCCATCAGGAAACCTAATGCGCTCTTTCGCTGAGTCGACCATACCTTGCTCCCTGCATCCAAGACACCAGCACTTGTTAAAACCGATATACAAAGTATTTTTCAAAAAATGGATGTAGACATGAATGCTTACCTATCGAAAGCGACGGAACCCAATCCCAACATGTTGGCGGCTACCGAAGTGGTCCCCGAACCGCAGCACGCATCCAAGATGAAGTGATAATCGTGATGAAGAGGTAACACCCCCTCGTACGCAGATTTCCCCCTCGCTTCCCCCTCTAACTCAGGACCTCGCATATGGATATTGATGAGGTCGTGGATGAGCTTCAGCGGCTTCTGGTGTTTGTTAATTCTTTTACCCTCGGAGTTAATGGCGAATTTCGACGAGTGTACAGGGGCATATTCCCAGGTGTTGGTTCGGCAAGAAGCCACGAACTGCTTATCGACGACATCACTATCCGCATTCTCCTCCTCACCGAGAACTCTAATCAAGTTCTTCATCCAGGGAAGCCTTTTATGCACGGCTGGGTGGGTTTCGTCTGCGAGAGCAATCAGCGCTGCTTAGTCAGATTGCCCATGCTTAGACGCCAAAAGGCAATCACAGAATTGTACGTAACTTAACATCTACGGACCTGTAGGTGTTGCTTCCTTGACGTAGTAACACAAGACAAAGCACTCCATACGGTTGGCGTAGTTCCGTGGCGCAACGCCGGATTCCAAGGGCATCATGTTCGATCTGCTCAAAGGTTTCACCCAGAACATCTTTTCGGCGTTCCCGTGGCAAAACTGCTTGGCGGCTTCGAAGAACTCGTGGTGTTGTTGGAAGCCACAGAAACATCCCCCTACCCAATCATCACACGTGGTCAAATTGTTGAAGTTGTGTAGGAATTGCTTGAACTCTCCTGCTAAGAGAGGTTTCGGGAACCATTTCTTGTTCGAGTCCAGAGCATACTCGCAATCCATAATGAAACCGGTGAATGGAAGCCTGGGAAGAGTCGTGAAGGATTCAGGTGATGCGGGCTCCAGCAGAAAGTCCTTCTTGAAAACCAACTGCGGAATCTTGTGAGTGTAGAAGTAGTCATCATCGTCGACTTGCTGGCCCTCAGGAACGTTTGACAATATTCGATAACTCACACCTGTGTGCAATGTAAACGATTAGTAATTACATAGCTACGGTGCACAAATGGAATATGAAACCGAGATACGCACCTGGAAGATCCTTTAGGATGTTTTCCGCAGTCGATGCTGTCGTCGACCTGATTTTCAGCAACATCCTGCTCTCGATATTATTCCAGTAGAACTTTATATCCTTCGGAATGTTTTTGATCAGTTTCTCTATCTTCTCCTCGTGCCGCTGTTTTTCTTTTGCAGGCCGTTGTTCAAATTGAAATTTCCGGTTCTCCTGCTCGTTCTTGCAGGAGACCTTCGGGGGCACCACTCCCGCCTGGTACAGTTGTAAACAAACCCCGTTGTTAATTGAACGCGCAAGCCGATATGGAAAAAATCAGATATCGTGAAGGACGACCAGAGGGCGCAACTTAGGTAAATTACCTTCAGTAATGTACGTATTTCTCTCTCATCCCCAGCCCCTGGGAAAACTTCGCAAAACTTCCCCCAGTCTTGTTCTGGGTTGGGAAACGTAAAGGTGTCAAGCTTCTTTTGCAGCGCAATGATTTCTGCATCCAGCTCACCGTACGTCATCTTACGAGCCCAGAACTTCGACTCGGGAGCACCGGGATCCACGACAGCATCCACTGGTTTCCTTTCCTTAGGTATGGGATACCCATCTTCATCTAGGTAAGGAATGAAGCAGGCTGCACCTATGTCGTATATGTCGTTTTCGAACCCTCCCGGTTGTGTTTGCAGAAAGTTCTGCATAGAATGCCGGTTTTTCTTGAGAAAGCTCAGTTGCCGGTAGGCCGGTGTCGATTCCAAGGAGGTTGTTATGTTGAATCGTTTATGAGCCTCTGAGGCAAGCAGCATTAGGTTCTCTCGAACATTGTTGAGAGTCTTGATCTCGGCGATACGGTTGATCATATCTTTGACCGTGTACTTCCGTTCGATGACGGCTTCGTCGACGAGGTCAGTGATCTCACGTAAGTGTCCTTCGGTCAAGGGGGCCCAGCTTTCATAGAACCCCTTCGGCAGATCATGGTAGACGATCGGCTTTCCGGCTGTGGGGTCCCATTTAGGTTGCTTGGTCGTTGGTGCGTTGAGGTCAGTTGTGCCGGTCGACATACCGATTGAACGTTTACGCTTATTGCGAGATGACCCAACCGTGGCCAAGGTCGTCTCCGTGGCGTCTTCATTGTCCGGGTCAACTCCCTCTAGCAAACCTTCATTGTGGGCCTTCATCACTGAAAGCGGAAACATGAAATACCAAATCGTCAGTTAGCTACTGCAAAAACACCTAAGAGCAAATAAGAATAATGTCGGGACGGAATTCACAAAAATGGCAGCACCTCTCTGAAGTTGTTTGAACAACTGGTACGATTGCACCGAGATAGCCCAAGCAGCCCAATGCGTGTTCTTCTTGTCTGCATTCAGCTTCTGGTGATTGAACACCTGCGTCTTCAGCGCCGCTTCGAATTCGGGATTCAAGTTCTGCTTCGGCGGCACCCGACGGTATTTCAAGTTCTCAAAACTCTTCATTCCAGCGTCTCTCTCGTTGGGTTCGGCCATCAGTTTCTCCACGTGTTTTCGCATGCCAAGAATGATCTCCGTCATGTTGCGGTGCTTCATGTAGGCGTCAATGTTGTTCTGCTCATTCCCAAGCTGCGTGCGCAAACGAATTGCACGGATCATGACTATAGCTGAGAAGCTGGCCGACCGTAAACCTCCCTAAACACTTGAGTATGTAAGCCCTGAGAAGCACCTGAGAAAACTGGCATGAGTGAGACACACCTGATTCATTTCGATGGCGCTCAAGTTCATGAAGAGACGGCATTCGATGAACTGAAACGCTTCCGTTCGATTTTCATGGTTTGCGTGCTTTGCTTCATCCGCCTTGACGCAGCGACGCTTTGCCTCCAGCAAATGCTGATGTCCAAAGCAGGTGAATCTGTAGAATAACAAAGAAAGTGTAAGTTGGAACACATATGCATGCATCCATCAACGCAATGGGTCTTACCTGTATCTGCCTTTCCCGATGTCCGCCCAAACGAATGCCTCTGGGTTGGTGCTTGTTGCATCTTTATGATTCTCTATGACGGAAATCAGGGCTGGAGATCCCGAACCGGTGTGTGGGTTCCAGTACATCATTTCGGCAATAGCCTGGGCGTGATGTTCGTCCAGTGGTCGAGGGCGATGCGCTCCTTCTGCATCATCGATGTACTGGATGGGGATTCTCCACGATGTCGCACATGGATTATTAGTGTCGACCAACTTATGCATGTCATCGATTTCCCTGATGGCCCACATAAGCAACGTATACTTGGTTTTAGTAATGCACATACACCATCAAAAAAGCAATGGTCGTATAAGTAAATCTCAGGAGGGAAGATGCATACTTGCGAATGGCAGCCTGCTTTTTTTGCTCATCTGCCTCGGTTTCATCGGCGGTCTTCGGAGTCTTTGAAGGGGACACAATCTCCTCATCACCCTGCTCCATGATGAATGCAGGAATTGGCCGCTGCGGAGTTCCAGCTGCAGGAGATACAAGGCCCGCTGATGGGAGAGGGCTTGCCGCTGATGGCCCTGGAGCAGGGCTTGCCCCTGATGGCCCTGCACCTGCAGGGTTTGCCCCTGATGGCCCTGCACCTGCAGGGCTTGCCCCTGATGGCCCTGCACCTGCAGGGCTTGCCCCTGATGGCCCTGCACCTGCAGGGCTTGCCCCTGATGGCCCTGCACCTGCAGGGCTTGCCCCTGATGGCCCTGCACCTGCAGGGCTTGCCCCTGATGGCCCTGCACCTGCAGGGCTTGCCCCTGATGGCCCTGCACCTGCAGGGTATGCCCCTGATGGCTCTGCACGTGCAGGGCTTGCCTCGCAGGAACCTGAAGGGCTTATTCCAGAGAGTCTTCGAGATTTACGAGTGAGAGGTGTAGTTTCAATTGAAGGAGGTGTAGCCGTTTTTGTATATGGTAGTTTACGACCCGTATCGTCTCCACCAACTGCAGGTTGCGTTGGCACCTCAGCTTCAGCTTCAGCTTCAACCTCAGCTTCAGATGGAGGCCCGTCACTATCGAAACCTTCTCACAGCACAAAAGCAAATCAATTCTCAGTATTTGAATACATATATCATTTTTGTGACCTAAGACGGAGAGCGAAGGAGAAAGGGAGATAGAGAGGGAGAGATGTTTTATATCGGCTCACCGGCATCGCCTTCAGGGTTGGCAACTTGTTGCGTTGGAACCTCAACATCAGATGGAGGCCCGTCACTATCGGAACCTTTTCACAACACAAAAGCAAATCAATTCTCAGTATTTGAATACATATATCATTTTTGTGACCTAAGACGGAGAGCGAAGGAGAAAGGGAGATAGAGAGGGAGAGATGTTTTATATCGGCTCACCGGCATCGCCTTCAGGGTTGGCAACTTGTTGCGTTGGAACCTCAACATCAGATGGAGGCCCGTCACTATCGGAACCTTTTCACAACACAAAAGCAAATCAATTCTCAGTATTTGAATACATATATCATTTTTGTGACCTAAGACGGAGAGCGAAGGAGAAAGGGAGATAGAGAGGGAGAGATGTTTTATATCGGCTCACCGGCATCGCTTTCGAGTGCCGAGTTGGCAACTGGTTGCGTTGGCACCTCAGCCAAAGATTGAGGAAGAAGGTCCGCACTGCCGACACCCCCTGCCAACACGAAAGCAAATTAATTCTCAGTATTTGAAGAGATAACATTTTATCTAAGATAGAGAGAGGGAGATTTACCTATGATCCAAAGGTAGTGTTTCGATCTCACGAGTTCGTCGTCCTTTCCAGCTTCCTTATTTGCAAATCGGATGCGGGCCACCGTCGTGTCGTCTTCACGGACGCTGCCGTCTGGAGCTGTCCACGTCGGGGCGCTGTCCAAAATGTAGGCATATCCTCGTTTGTGGAATATCGGTGTGGTGTCAATGACGACGACATCTTTCTGCATCAAAGCAGTATCTTGTCCTTCAGGTCGAGGACGGACGGGCTCGTCTTGCACTGGGGCCGTTTCCGCCGCTTTTTGCAAGTTTTCGACGGACTCAGATACTTTGGAACTCTCTGGAACGTTCTCCACCAGGAGATGATCTTCGGCTTTGCGAATACTCCCAAGATCTGGAAGATACTGTTGCGATCAAACGGATAGGTGAGAAGCAGCGGAACGCGATAAGCATTAAAATAACATAAAATTGACAGAAGGGGTGAATTTTGAAACCATTACCTCGGAGACAAACGCGGCCCATGTCGAGATGTGCAAAGTCGGTTCAACGATCTGGAGATTATTGTTTTTGGGGGTGTATTTCTTTGAGTGGAGTCGAGAATAATCCTCGTACTGCTCGGTGTGAATAGTATGCAATGTATCCACAAGTTCGGTGAAGCACTTGAGCATCTTTGGGAAATATTCGTTTTTCAAGTAGTCTGCTTCACCAAGATTCTTGTGAAGATTGTCGAGTCGCTCGTTGTCTTGCGTGATAAGCATGTACTTTGCATCGATAGCTCTGAAGATATCTACACGGCGGAAATCCCGGGTCGTGATGAAAGGCGATGCAGTAAAGCAGTCAGAGGCAGCAGTGTACATTTTGGGCACTGAACCAACGGGTCTCTTTTTTACGGGTTGCGCGCCAGGGCAAATGAATTTATCCATTGCGAGCATAATGCCTAAGAAGCGAGGATGCTCTGCTATGTCCTTGTCCTTGGCGAGATCGATATACGTCTTGAACCATTGTGCAACAACGGTCATCTCGGTGTCAGCGTCAGGTGCAGGGATTTCATGGCGACCAAATGACAATACTTTGTCGATGATGATTCCCGCTAAGAGGTGCTGAGGTACTGAAAAGAACGAATGAATTCGAAAGGCTGAATTAGAAAAGATAAGCAGAAGATAAATAAGGCCTGAATTAGAAGGAGAAGGAAAACGAAGGGAAGAATGAGAGAAAATACTGACCAATTTTCCCAGTTCTCCCAGTTCCTTGCACGGGCTGCTGTTTGGGTAAGTTTCTCTTCGGCATAGTATGAACGAAGTCCACGAACGGACAGCCTGTTTATCAGCGACCACGAGTGCAAAAGGTTCGAAATTCTCGCCCGCTGCCATCGTCATCATGCCATGAATCACAAGCATCGACTCGCCGACAAGACTGTCTGCCTGCCTTGGAGTCTTGAGGAGTGGGTACTCGTAAGCTTTTGGGATGATGCTCATGCTCCACCATCCCAGACCATGTGCACCGCTTATTGTTTCCTTCGAATACATATCTGCAAGGACTGGAACGCTGTAAAAGTCATTATCACAAAGCTTCCGGGCAAAGGAATAGGCCTGAGGAGGCCCTTCAACTGAATCCGCGCCCTCTTCGGAAGAAGAACTCATAACCCTGCATGTCACCATGCACAGAAAACACAAATTAAGAAACGGTAAATCATGAATGATATAAATATAACACGGCCCTGCTAAACAACATCATATCATATCTTTAGTATATTCATCTCTGAGCAATGGAATTATGTACACCAAACTTTGGCCCGAGATTTTCCCTGTTACCGCAGAAGGGTTTTATAACTTCATTCCAGAGCCTAGGTACTAGGTTTGTCCGTTTGCACGGCCGCGCCATTCCCCCGTTCTAGAGATGAATAACAGCGGAATATTTGAGATGATTGCATAATTATACACAACAAAATACTACAACAACAAAATATACACAACACAATATACACAACAAAATATGCACAACAAAATATGAATAAAATATCATATATACACGTTGTGTCCTATTCCTCCGCCCGCAAGTACAGCGGGGAGGGCTCGCGGGTGAAGCCATGGCCACCCCGGATGCGGCCTCGGCCGGGGGGAGCACCGTGGGGTGCAACAGGCTCCCCCACGTAGAGCTCATAACGGTACGACCACCTCCAGATCATAGGAGGTGGTGGTGGGGGAGGAGGTGGTGGTGGTGGGGGAGGAGGAGGCGGTAATGGGGCAACTGGAAAATAAAGCGGCAGAGGAGCAACAAATGCAGAATCATATGCGGACCGACTCAGTCGGTTCCCGCACATCTCCAAGAACAGCATATGGTCCTCAGGGAAAGGAGTGACTTCTCGGGTTCGCTTTGGCATCTTTACCTTTAGCTATGTGTTTGAGAAGCTCTTGAGTTTAAGACCTATAAACAACAAAAAACACAAAATTGATTTAGCCATGTCTTTGATTCTGCCGCGCTGAAAAGGAAGAGCTGAAGGTGAGCGACTCATCCGCGGATGAGTCGCCCGAAGAATAGAGGGAGCTGAAGGCAGACTCATCCGCGGATGAGTCGCCCGAAGAATAGAGGGAGCTGAAGG
>LGRX02031586.1:0-69484 GCA_001247695.2 Cymbomonas tetramitiformis
GCGATGGAAGAGGGTTACTGGCTAGGCCGTCGTGAATTGAACAGGCGAGGGAGGAGGGTCACTGGCTAGGCCTTCCTGGATGATCTCAATGACTTGGCGGAAGAACGCGAGCAGCAGCTCCCTGAGCGCCGTGCTGCAGCCAATCTTTTCAGGTCATCTCCGCCACCGCCCAACGCTCTGCTTCCCTCGCACTCTTTCCTCCCCATATCAAACCCCTTCCTTCTCACCCGTCTGCTCCTAGCCCGCCCTCGTTGGCCCGCCCCAGTGGTTCAACCTAACGGACTGTCGCTCGCTTCCTACCCTGCTTGCTCTCAAATAATCGGTCCGCCCACCTCCAATTTCCTGCTGGTGGCTCGTTCTTCCTTCTCCCTTGTGGCCCATCCCCCTTCTCCTTCCTTGCCAACTGCCCCCCTCTTCTTCCTCATCAACCGTCACCCTTTCTTCTCCTTGCCGGCCCGCCGGCCTTATTCGCCCTGCTCTCTTATCCCTCCTCTTCTCTGCCGGGCTTCCCATATCGCTGCCCTCCTTCCTGTCCTCCCATGCACATGCACAACACAAGCAGGAGAGTGGGGTGCATGGGGGGGCATTATGTATGGCAGGTGGGACGACAATTTGACTGTAACACGAGCCCCAGGGCGCCTTGACGTCATGGGCGGCATCGCCGACTACTCCGGGAGCTTGGTGCTGGAGATGCCCGTCAAGGAGGCGTGCCACGTGGCGCTGCAACGTCACCCGCCGGCCGGCCGGCAGCCGGAGTGGCGGCACACAGCGGAGAGGCACGAACGCTCCGGCGGCGCCGTCAGTGTCCCCACACTCTCGGTGCGCCTCTCTGCTCGCAAAGGGCCGCCCGCAGCATGGCTGTGCGCGACCCCAGCAGCACCTAGATACAACCCGGCTGTTCGCGAGGGTATTGTAAAGGTGAGGAGAGGTGGTGGCGGCCGCAGGTGGTCTCTTTTGGCGCCGATGCAACCAACAGAGCCCCCGCCTTCGACATGGATCTCTCGGTGCGCACCTCCCCGAAACACAGCCGTACCCACAAGGCTACCCATGTGCCCACCGTCCTCCCGGCTCCCAACCTCCCCTAACGTAGGTGGGGCGGCGTGCCCGCCTGCGCGCACCTCCTCGGGGCCGCGCGGTGCGTCGCGAGCTGCGCTCGATGTTCGTGGCGCACTAAGCGCGCCACTGCCTCTCGGGTTGCACAGGACTTTCTCGAGCCACTGACGGGCGAGCCCATCACCTACAGCCAGGCCCGTGAGTACTTTGCTGCAGATGTCTCCCGCAGTTGGGTGCGCCGCCCCCTTCCTCGCCCCCCCTGCTCTGCAGAAATCCTCGAGCTGCTTTGGAAGTTGCGGTGCAGCATCTGCGACAGAGGTTTCTTGGGCTAAGGCCGTAGGGTATGGGTGCTGCACAATCCGGGCAGGCGGCCTACATCGCAGGGACTGTGCTGGTTCTCATGAAGGAGAAGAAAGCTCCCATTGGCGAGGACGGCCTGAGCATCTTGGTGGGCCCGGAGAACCTCTCCCATTCGCCTCCTGCTCTCTCATTGGCGAGGACGGCCTGAGCATCTCGGTGGGCCCGGAGAACCTCTCCCATTCGCCTCCTGCTCTCCCATTGGCGAGGACGGCCTGAGCATCTTGGTGGGCCCGGAGACCTCTCCCATTTGCCTCCTGCTCTCCCATTGGCGGGACGGCCTGAGCATCTTGGTGGGCCCGGAGAACCTCTCCCATTTGCCTCCTGCTCTCCCATTGGCGAGGACGGCCTGAGCATCTTGGTGGGCCCGGAGAACCTCTCCCATTTGCCTGCTGCTCCTCATTGGCGAGGACGGCCTGAGCATCTTGGTGGGCCCGGAGAACCTCTCCCATTTGCCTCCTGCTCTCCCATTGGCGAGACGGCCTGAGCATCTTGGTGGGCCCGGAGAACCTCTCCCATTTGCCTCCTGCTCTCCCATTGGCGAGGACGGCCTGAGCATCTTGGTGGGCCCGGAGAACCTCTCCCATTTGCCTCCTGCTCATGAATGGTCTCATGCGGTGACACCTCAGACCCTTGCCTGGCGCCCGGCGCACCGCCCTGCCTGGCGCCCGGCGCACCGCCCCGCCTGGCGCCCGGCGCCCGCGGGCCTTCCGAAGGATGGTGGGAGCACCAGCGAATTGGCAAGGACTTGGCACCAATGGCCGGCGACGATGCGCTCCAGGTACACTCGGAGGTGCCGGAAGGGAAGGGTGTGTCCTCGTCTGCTGCCATCGAGGTGGCCACGATGTCCGCCATCGCAGCAGCCTACTCCATTCCGCTCACTGGCACCGAGCTTGCCTCGCTGTGCCAGACGGTAGCTCTCACCCCGCCCTCCCGCTCCACTTCTGGCTGTCCCCGAATGCGCATGACGCGATGTGAAACATGAGCAGCCGTTCTGAAAGCCAAGATTCTTCCTACGCCCCACGACCATCACCGTGCAAGATCACCAGCTGTAGGCATTGTCGGAGGCGTCTCCCATTCTGCTGGCCGGATCCGGTGCTGTCCGAAGGGAACTCCGCCAGGGAGCAGGCGCTTCGGGGCTTGAGGGAGGATTTGCGCTGTCTGCCAGGTGGAGAATCGGGTGGTGGGGGCGCCTTGCGGCATCATGGACCAGATGACGTCCGCCTGTGGTGCGCGCTGCAGTTCCCTCCCATCCGCTCCGCCAAGCACCAGCTCGCGTACGTCACCTCCGGCGGGCCAGCAGCCACGGTGGCACTCGCACTCTGGCCAGAGTCAGCCGCGGCTGGCATGGTTGGCTGCCACAGACGTCTCAGGGGATTCTGAGCGGTGGGGCACTGGCGCCACCGCCATAGCTCAGAGCTCAGGCGCACGCGTGCGCGCTGTCACCGCGGCGCCGGTCAGCTTGCTGGGAGAACCCGCGGCGCGACGCTTGCACGTACGGCTCTTGAGGCTGCATTATGTTGACGGGTGTGCAGTAGGCGGGGTTTGTGCGGGCGCCCGTCACGGCGCTGTGCAGCAATCTGGTGCCCAGGATCCGCCAGACCAGCTCTCCACACCGTCTGATCATCGAGGGTGCACTCGGAGGCACAGAGATGGGGCGCTGGGGAGGGTGCAGGCGATCAGGGGAAGCTGCTGGCGCTGCTGTGTCAGCCCGCGGAAATGAAGGAGAGCGTCTCCATCCCCTCGCACATCGCCTTCTGGTCCGCGCCACGCCCCTGTCCCTCAGCAACGATGAATCCCGGCCATCCCTCCCTCCCGGCGCCCCGCTGATTGCACGGCTCTGATGAGCCCTTGCGGCTGTGTTCCATCTCGCCCACACCTCCGCACCGTCCAGGCGCTGTGTGCGTGGCCACGGCGTGTGCGGAGGAAACTGGAGCCTCCCTTGTGCTGACATGGCGGACTCTGCCCTAAGGCAGATATTGTACGCCGGGTGACTAAGAGCGGTGTGTGCGGAGCAGGGGCATCGACTCCGGCATTCGGCACAGTGTGGGGGGATCTGATTATGGCTCAGTGCGTTCACCTCCTCCTACTCTCATTCATCATCCGCCATTTACTGCACCGTATCTCCAGGAGCTGGCAGACCGGCATGCATGTCATACTGCTGACCCTCCCTTTCGGGAAAATTGGCTCAGCGCACGGGGATGTGGGCGGAAGACGATCAAGCATCATTGAGCTTTCACTTGAGGCTGGCTGTGTATGCATTGCCGAATCTATGGCCGCAGGCGGCAGCCCGCCTCTGTGCTCGATCCCGGCAGATCCACGGCGGTCGGCAGCCCGCCTCTGTGCTCGATCCCGGCAGATCCACGGCGGTCGGCAGCCCGCCTCTGTGCTCGATCCCGGCAGATCCACGGCAGTCGGCAGCCCGCCTCTGTGCTCAATCCCGGCAGATCCACGGCAGGCGGCAGCCCGCCTCTGTGCTCGATCCCGGCAGATCCACGGCGGTCGGCAGCCCGCCTCTGTGCTCGATCCCGGCAGATCCACGGCAGTCGGCAGCCCGCCTCTATGCTCGATCCCGGCAGATCCACGGCGGTCCAGACCCTGCCAGACGTCTAGCAGCCGTCAAAGGAATTCCCCCTCCCGGGGCGCTGGGGGGCAGGCCGCTGATCACGTGCGTGGGAGGACGGGCGGGGAGCGGTGGCGGCAGGTTCGAGTGGGGGCCTTCATGGGCAAGCGCATGATCAGCGCCGCTGCAAGCGGCCGCGCAGGGAGCGCCACGGAGGAGAC
This sequence comes from Cymbomonas tetramitiformis, assembly GCA_001247695.2. Taxonomy (NCBI): domain Eukaryota; kingdom Viridiplantae; phylum Chlorophyta; class Pyramimonadophyceae; order Pyramimonadales; family Pyramimonadaceae; genus Cymbomonas; species Cymbomonas tetramitiformis. Next base: position 4,195 of record LGRX02031586.1, read on the forward strand.
CGTTTCCGCCGTGCGGCCCTGCTCGCCGTGCCTGCGCAAGGAAGGTGCGCGCCGGCAACGGACGCGCAAACAGACAACCAAAGGAGACCAGCCCCTCCTCCCTACCGCCTCAGACCTGAGCAGCGGCCTCGGACTGCACACGGCTTGGCCTCGCCATTCTCTGCTGACTCTGCAATGCTTCCTCGGCGGGCGTGGGTGCTTCAGCACCGCCTTGGGAGCCGCTCCACAAGCTGGGCGAAGAGGCGTTGTGGGGCGGCGTGGGCAGGCTTTCACCTGGTGGAGATGTCTCCGCACGAATTTGAACGGGCGCATCAGGACCAGCTGCCAGAGACTATCTCTGGAGAAACGTTCCAGCGCAAGGTATATGCTCGGGCCGTCATCCCCGCCTCTCCTTGCCCTAAGCTTGCACCATGGCCCTCTGCATGAGCCTCGCGCGGTGATGTGTGATGGCCTCTCCTCAAGGGCCAAAGAAAGAAATAAAGAAGGCGGCCTTGCCAGGCTGCGTGGGCGCTTGCCGGGGGAGCGGAGCCCTCCTTCAAAAGAAAGAAATAAAGAAGGCGGCCTTGCCAGGCTGCGTGGGCGCTTGCCAAGGGAGCGGAGCCCTCCTTGAAGAAAGAAATAAAGAAGGCGGCCTTGCCAGGCTGCGTGGGCGCTTGCCGGGGGAGCGGAGCCCTCCTTCAAAAGAAAGAAATAAAGAAGGCGGCCTTGCCAGGCTGCGTGGGCGCTTGCCAAGGGAGCGGAGCCCTCCTTGAAGAAAGAAATAAAGAAGGCGGCCTTGCCAGGCTGCGTGGGCGCTTGCCGGCGGAGCGGAGCCCTCCTTCAAAAGTGACCCCGCAGGGAATCCAGCCCATAACTGCCCACCCTGAGAGGGCGTGACGGGGGGAGCCGGCTGCCAATCCTCACTCTCGAGATTGTGACGGCGAGCCGACTGCCAGTGTGTACTCTCTAGAGGGTGTGACGGCAAGCCAGCTGCCGGTTTCCCCCTTTTTCTCATGGAGGGTGTGACGGCAAGCCAGCTGCCGGTTTCCCCCTTTTTCTCATGGAGAATGTGACGGCAAGCCAGCTGCCGGTTTCCCCTCTTTTTCTCATGGCACGGACAAGCAATGTAAGCGAGAGCCCTCATCGTGCCCGAAGAGCGCTTGCTGACAAGGCAACGCCAGGCTGAGCCTCTGCTCGCCAGCCTGCCCTGAAGATAAACCAAAACCGGGGTCGATTTGAGACTTGATGTGGCTGTGTGTTAGGCAAGGCAGGAGCGGATGGCAGGAGACCGCCCAGGGCGGATGGCAGGAGACCGCCCAGGGCGGATGGCAGGAGACCACCCAGGGCGGATGGCAGGAGACCGCCCTTGGATCGCCTTCCCCTCCTCCTTAGAAGACGTATTCTAATAAGGATGCTTCCGCCCTCCTTCCACCCTCCTTCTCCTTCCCCTCGTGCACCTGAACGAATCCGGTGAGGGTACGGGGTGGGGGAATGGTGGGGGTGAGGGACTTGGAACGAGGGGGTGCAGATCGGGGACCACCAGGACGCAGTGACCGCGGTGATTCCTGAGCAGTCCTATGCAGTGCGGCTGCCGACAGCCCACCCGGTGTACGAGAACTTCCGCACCGAGCTCTTCTCGCAGGTGCTTCCCGGCGCGATGGGAGGCAGCACAGATCAGGCAGGGCTTTGCGTCATCCCGCAGAAGATGTGACAATGGGAGGCAGCACAGATCAGGCAGGGCTTTGCGTCATCCCGCAGAAGATGTGACAATGGGAGGCACAGATCACTTTGCGTCAGATGTGACAATGGAGGCAGCACAGATCAGGCAGGGCTTTGCGTCATCCCGCAGAAGATGTGACAATGGGAGGCAGCGCAGATCAGGCAGGGCTTTGCGTCATCCCGCAGAAGATGTGATAATGGGAGGCAGCACAGATCAGGCAGGGCTTTGCGTCATCCCGCAGAAGATGTGACAATGGGAGGCAGCGCAGATCAGGCAGGGCTTTCGTCATCCCGCAGAAGATGTGACAATGGGAGGCAGCACAGATCAGGCAGGGCTTTGCGTCATCCTGCAGAAGATGTGACAATGGGAGGCAGCACAGGTCAGGCAGGGCTTTGCGTCATCCCGCAGACGATGTGACGATGGAGCACCTTCCTGGTGTCTGGTGTGCCCAGTCAGCAGCCGTTGATATTAAATCATTGCCAGGTTCAATTTCGGATTTGGGTTGGCCTATCTAGGTGCAGCGTGATGGGAGTTGGGGGCTTGTGGGGCCATTTGGGCATAACCTCTGCGGCCGGTGGACTGCGAAAGCGGCGATTTGAGTTGTGGTGCCCCGCGCATCGTCGATGACAGAGTATCGAGGTATTTGAGTTGTGGTGCCCCGCGCGTCGTCGATGACGGAGTATTGAGGTTTTTGAAAAGAACCTCTCGCCGCACTTCAGCACCAGGCTTGATGGGGAGGGATACAGGTGCTAATGGGCCCGAGTTGTGAGAAGCAGCTGCAGCTGCTGGGAGAGCTGATGTATCAGGCGCACCAAAGCTACTCCCGCATCGGCCTCGGCTCCCACGGCACCGACCGCCTGGTGGCACTTGTGGAGGTGGGCGCTCCCTACAGACTTCTCATAGGTATATATGTATATGTATTTAAATATATACAACGTATGTATATATGTATTTAAATATATACCACCGTGGATGAGTATGTGTATTTAAATACATTTATGTATTCATGTATTTAAATATATATGTATGTATTATATAGAAGGGGGGGGAATCGCGCCTATCAGTATAAGCGCGCCGATTCTAGACCTTGTTTCAGTACAGGTGCGCCTGGCGCACCTGTACTAGAATAATTGCGCCGGGCGCGTATACACTGAAATCGGCGCACATATGTGCGCTGCGCACCTGCACTATAACATACATACATAGATGAAGTATATATATATATATATGAGACGTGTGCATTTACAGAAGCGCTTCGATCCTGCCATGCTCTGCCCTCTCTTCTTTTCACAGAGGCTCGCTCCGGCCGCTCGTAATCCACCTGTCGCTATGAAATCAGCATTGCTGATTGTGAGGGAATGAGCAGTGAGCCGTAGGCATAGATCAACCAGAGAGAGAGTGGCGACAGCTCCTTGAGCGCTCCCCTGACACATCCCCGCGAGGGGTGAAGCGGTGCAGTGGCACTTATGGTCCACCTTGCGATCCAGTGGTTGTTGATCCGTGGTCGGCGGTCCGAAGGAGCAGGGAGTTGTTGGGGCGATAGGAAGCAAGCGCTGCGGGAGAGCCGCTGTATGGAGCCAAGATCACGGTGAGCACCTGGCCGGTAGACCCTTTTGAAGATCGTGCCGCTGGAACAGCCTGCCTTGTATCCATTGCGACACTCATGCCGATTGCTCGATGCCAGCGGTGATGCATGCCGTGGCCTGGGATACCCGCCTGGCATTAGCCTGCCCTGTAATCAGCTCCTAGTCACAGCTGCGCACCTCAACCCATCGCGCGCGTGTGTTGCCATGAAGCTTGCACAGTTCGCCCAAGGAGCCATTGGCTGTTGCAGCTCACTGCTGTGAGTGTGCGCTTTGAGGGCAGAAGGGAAGCAGCCACTGCCACGTCAGACTTGCATCACTTGGGGAAAAGGAGATGAGTCGTCGCCTGGAAAAGGCCGAAGCCCTAAATCCAATGAGTCATTGCCTGGAAAAGGCCAAAACCCTAAAAACCCTAAAGCTGATGAGTCATCGCCTGGAAAAGGCCGAAACCCTCCCTGTCTTTTGTTGTGAGGGCCCACAAACTCTAAATGGATCCGTCGATGCGGCTTGTGGGGAAGTAACTCCATCAGTCCAATAGTTCCTGGTCATCAATAAGTCTCGTCAGGGATCATCTCCATCAGTCCAGTAGCGCCTGGTCATCCTTAACACGTAGCGCAGGATTGCTATTGGCAATAAGTGTAAGCTCGTCCTCGGAAACGCATTGGCGTGCAGCATCCGGTGTGCTTGTGGAGAGGCTGCGTGGACCTTGAGGTGGCGGGAGCCCTGAATTCCGCATCGCAGGGAGGAGGCAGTGGGGGCACAGTCTGTGTTCTCGGCAAAGGAGATGATGCTGAGGCCGCCGAGGCAATCAAGGTACCTTGCCTCTTCCCCCCAGGCCCTCCATGTGCACCTGGACACTGCAGACAACTTCCTCCGCAGCTGCCGCGTTTGCATGTAACTTGCGAGGTTTGGGAAAAAGCAATGTGACGTGGAAGCATGGGAAGCTGGTGAAAAGGCCGCCGATAGCTCAATAGCAAACGAGAGAGCCCCAGCTGAGTGTCAAGTATCGCTGAGGTCGAAGAACCCAACCATACTACCCGAGAAAGCCGTGACGGAATCTCACAAGAAAGCAGTAGCACGGAAACATTGGACTTGCCAATTTCTCGGACTCGGAACTACAACTTGTGATCCACGCGCGCGCTCACAAACAGCGTGTGTCGTAGTTGTTGTGCGCTGACGCGTACGAGCCCATGCTACCCGCACAGCTCCAGATAGACTCGAAGCATATGCTGAAGCTTTATATTCTCAGCCCGATCAGAACTCGTGCACCAAGAGTATGCATCGAACCTGTACTTCCACTCGCCTTTGCCCCCGCAGCGAGTGTGCTTGTAGGCAATGCGCTCGGTGAGCTATGTGTAAGGATTGTTTGATACTTGTGTCGAAAAGCACGGAGATTCTGCGTGCCGGGTCCGCATCATTCGCGCTCCTTCGTACAGCATCACCTGCTGCATCACATCCATTCTATGGCACCGATCACACAAAAAGTAGCTGTGATCGCTCTATGTGCCTGCCGTCTCATCTACTCACTGTCATCAACGCATTCCTCAACCAGTGTTTCCACAACTCCGAGGGCGTCTTCCTCAAATGCTGCCAGCTCCACAGTCATCTCAGACAAAACCCCAGAAAGGCCAGCTCCACAGTCATCTTAGACAAAACCCCAGAAAGGCCAGCTCCACAGTCATCTCAGCCCCTGCAGCCCCTGCAGCGCGCCAGTTTGTCGGCGATGCGCCGGGTGAGCGCCTCCGCCCATTTGAAATGTGCATTGATTTGCAGTGGAACTATCTCCGTTGATTGGGCGGAGGTCCGTGGATTGCTGGCATTGGACAGCGCATCGTGGAAAAGTACCGTGCTTCCACGGGTCACGAGCCGTACGTGTTCTCCGGCTCCTCCCCTGGAGCCTGCGCATTCGGATCCCTCGTTATTCGGCGCGCCAACAGGGTGAGTGCCCCTCCGCCTGCGATGTACGCCCAAATGCGTGCCTATACCCTGCTGTAATATAACATCACTGAACATCGGTGTACGCATGAGAATTGAAAAATAATGTAGCTATGCCTGCTTGCAAGTAGTTTGTTGCTGACTCTGACTTGCTGTGGTAGGGCGATTAATGGCTTGAGTGCACTCTGGTGTTGCCAGCTGGAGGCTTCTCAGTAGATGCAGCCAGGTTGGTATTACCTGGCACTGTGATAAGAGCAGGGCGTCTCGTCGATGCATCGGGTACGACAGATGTGGCTTTTACATCAAGGCTCAGTGTTGCCTGGATTGATCTGAAGAGTAAGTGGCTTGCCAATCAGTGTGCCAAGGCAAAGACTTGGGTAGCAAGTATGAGTTGCCTGTTTTCAGTATTTTCAACATATTACTCACTTGGCATACACTGTATACTCACTGAAGTATGGTGTGGGATCAAGATGGAGGCGAAACAATTTCACTAAGTGATGTGCACACATGAATGCCCCATTGAGGCCGTCGTCTGGCAATAGCCCCATCATCGATCCATAGGTGGCACGTGGCATGACCATGGTGGGGAAACATGGGACTAGGGATACGTCGTTTTCCCTTATTGCTGGAAATGTGAATGCTCACATCAACGGTAAAGAGTTTCCATTGGTAGACTTGCCACACAGTCGCTCCATGTGAGTGCTTGGAAAATATTGAATAGTTTTTATGAGGTTGGGTATGGACTGAGTCTGGCTGCCGAGTGCCGTATAGATAGGCAGTATCACAGCTAACTAAAACTAGTCACCAAATGGCACATGCTAATTCTTGTGTGTCCGTAATATAGTATAGTCAGAGGTTCGTGTAGTTCAAGTTGCTTGGGAGCCTTCGGAATCGCATTCTGTCATAATCGATCCATGTGTCCCTAATCCACATCATGGTGTTGGGTCCCATTAAACCATGTTTCGTATATTCTTTGTAGGTTTCAAATCGTATTTTGACATATGCATATTGCCATTCTATAGCAGTATCGATCTTGTTTTCGGTCGCATCATCCCTCAACAACCTGTCGTAATGTTTACCTTTTCTTTCTCTACGAATTGTCCCTATTACTGGGAAGCAGGAAAATATGTATTCCGGACGTTTTCGGCATATATTCTCGGTAAGCATTCGGGGCGTATTCCTGAATAGGAATATGTCCCGAGCACATCGGGGACATGTCGTCAGGAAATGTATTCCGCATACCTTCTGGTGTCGACCTATTCCGGACGTTTTCGGTAACCGAATACATTCGGCGCCGTTCCCGGAATACGTTCGGTACATATACAGAATACACATTCTTGCCATATTCCTAGGTCAGAAATATATTCAGGACATTATAGGAATGTATTCTCAAGAAAGCATGTAGAAAGGTATGTTATTAGAATGCATCAAGAACATATATTCGGGACGTATCCCTGACCTGGGAACATCATGTCAGGAACATATATTCCGTGTGCATTCCGCATACATATATCCCAGGAGTACACGCCGAATATATTCCGCTTCAGAATACATCTAGAATAGGTCAATTATAGAATGCATCCGAAACACATTTCCTGACATGTTCCCGATGTGTTCGGAACTTGTTCCTGGTTTAGGAATACGTCCAGACTATTTTTTCAATGTATTCTGCTGAAAGTATGACAAAATGAAGGATACGCGAATATGCTCAAACTGTGTTCAGAAAGCACATGTCGCGCGGCTTCTTCTTGTGCGGGAATATATTTGCACTTCTAACATATTAGCATGGTTGCTCACTAATATGCATTATAATGTACACAAAACACGGCGTGTATGGTAATTGAATGTCTTTATGATTTACGCATAATGAACATGCTTGGGGGATCGCGAAGCCTCTTCCAAGCATGTTCATCATGCGTTATAAACACGGCCAGTCGATTGCCATACACGCCGTGTTTCCCCATGCATCCCACGAATTCCATGAAATCCATCCAAATCTCCAGGCAGATTTCAGTACCCGATTTTCACGATTTTGGTAAAAGAGATCTCTAGGTGCCAGATAGACATCACAGGTGGTACCAGTGGGAATATTGCATTAGAATAAGGTACCCAATGATAGGCCAGCGTTGCGGTGAGTTGGGATTATACCATTGGCCGCTATATGACTAGTGCCCCGTGGTACTTGGCATATTACTTTCAGCGTGATTTCTTAAGTGTGGGACGAAATTGCCCAAATTTCAGCTTTGCATGGCCCATATCATGCGGTTTGTGTGACATATTACCAGGAGCGAGCATAGTGGTGCATGAATATGACTTCAAACTACACCTATGAATTTTGGGGAAATTTTCCGACCATTAGGGTGCGTGTGGGTGACTATTTTGCACAATTTTTGGGTTGAAATTTGTTAGGATTCAGCATTTTCACCTTAGTGTTGGTGTCTACCATGCGCTGAAAGCACATTATACCGTAATTATAAGCCATGTACGGTTATGAACGTTTGCATTTGGTCATAAGTTTGCGAGGTGTAGGTGGTGGTACGACAACCCATGTCGATATAATGGGTCATTATGGTAAATGCCGCCACTAGTCCTTCCCCAGGGACTAGCCAAATGAATTAATTCTAGACAAAAACGTAGCCCTAAAGCGCGGCTACGTTAAGGGTACCCAATTTTGGGGAAACCAGTCCCCGACTAGAATAGGCACATGGGCTGTGTCCCAGCAAAACACTTTTTGAAGCATGGTAATCAGGGCTCTACATCGGTTTAATTTTCGGCATCGAGGCACCGGGCACTCCGGTAGTTTCGACTACACTTGTGAGAAACGTATGTATATCGTAAAACTTTCAATATATCTCTAGGTACTGCATGCCGACATCTCTGTTCGTTGACTAGCGTGTTGTTATTTCTTGTCAATAATGCTATTTCTTTTCAATAATGCCGTCTCTCACGATCGTACCTGAATAAGTAGACGTTCGGCCTACGTGATCTTCCCTAACTGGACGTGAATAATCTCGATATAGCATTTCGATCATACTGAGTTACTTCCCCAATGTCCCGATGACACAGTCGTTCAGGTATGATTCTCTCGATACGGTTCGATACACGGATCTCTCTCGTTTCGTATGAACCTGCGGGTACAACTCTCCTTAAGGGGTGGCTATCCCCTGATGCACCCACTTCGCATTTGTATCGGCAGTGGAATCAGCTATTGCACAGGAATCAGCAGGGCACTAGGCTTGAATTGACAAGGCTCGCTTCTTTTTCGGTTCTTGGGTCCGTGCCCTTTCATCTGAGCAGAGGTCATCTGCGTGGCCACTTCGATGTCGCGGGCCGTTGATTGCGCCTTCTACCGCTGTCGCGGTCGGGCACTGACCACACTACATGGGAAGCGTGTAGAGGGGGAGTATCCTTATTAAATACAACTGTATTCCTTAAGTACCTTCTGTATTTTGCCAGGATTTCCCAGTATTTCGGAACGCTTCCCATGTAGTGAGCACCTACGGTTATCTATGGCAAATCTTCATAAGCCGACTCCGTGACCGCCTACTTACCGCCCACGCCCGCCTTGCATCGCTCGCTTCCCCAAGCTCGCTAACATATGTCATTGTGTTCCAAAGTGAGAATATATTACTTTAGTATATCCCCGGTTTGGAACAACGGTAATCCTTGCCAATATCATATATTATATCATATATTACTGTTTTGAATACATTCCCCGTGATTTATAAGTCTATACGTTAATCCTTGCCAATATTGATTTATATTATATATATTACTGTTTTGGCAATATTTACCGTGATCTGAAACAATCGGAGATTGTTCCCGGAAAGAATGTTGCCGTTGTTCTGGATACATTTACCGTTTTTCTCTTCCGATACCTTATGGAAACCCAAATATTCAACGCTGATTGTTTTGATATTTTACCGAACATTGATAATAATTTAATAGATTTAGTTCTATTAGATTTACCATATAATCAAACAGCATGCAAATTTGATAATCAGATTATTGATTTAGATCGGTTATGGAAAGAACTGAAACGTATCGGTAAACCTCGAACTGCATATGTGTTTTTTTGTACAACTCGGTTCGGACATAAGTTAATATCCAGCAATGAAAGAATGTTCAAATATGATATTGTATGGCAGAAATCGATGAGTTCGGGATTCTATCATTGCAATCATCAACCACTCCGATCGCACGAAATGTTATACATATTCTATGATAAATTACCGACCTATAATCCACAAATGATTGACGGAATTCCTTACACAAGACAGCCTGGTCGACGCACTGAATTGTATACTGGTAACAGTCCAAGAATCGATACTATATCTAATGGGAAACGGTTTCCGAAATCTGTAATAAGTATTGCTAATGGTAATTACAAAAGTAAACACCCAACTGCCAAACCTTATGATATATTAGAATGGATTGTTAAAACTTATTCAAATGAAAATGATAATATACTGGACCCATTCATGGGCATCGGAACAACTGGCAAGGTATGCAAAGCTAATAATCGAAACTTTATTGGCATTGAAATTAATCAAGAATATTATTCACGTTTATCACTGCAAAACCTTTCAAGACAGGTAATGCATGTAGGATCTTGATGACTCGGAAATGCATCTATATTTTCTAAGTAGAATCGATGCTTCGGACACGCCCACCTAGTACAATAAATACATTGTTCCTTACAAGTAACAAAACACCGGTGACAAACCTGCAAAATCAAACCTGAAAACATTCAGTATCACTAAATATTACTGAATGATTGTTTATTCAAATACCACATCTCAAGTTATGTAGGCAGGGCTTACAATAAATCCTAAAACCTGACAGGGTATCTCCTTGACACATTTCACAGACACAGTAATTGCATTTGCAGCAAAACAATTGCTTAGCACAAGACATACAGTAAGGACCCATTTCACAAATATGACACTCATACTCTTCTACATTCCATAGAAATGTATTACAGCCTATACAACGAAATTCTGAGTCTTCATTCTCCTCCTGTAACATTATTCAAAAAAAGTTTAATCTCATGCTTTAGGCCATGGCTTGAGGGTTTTGTGAGAAATAGCACCCCTGTAAACTTTGGTCATGAATTCATCAAATTCCTCCCTAAGCTTCTTACAATGAGCTTTCAGAAGCTCTGTGAGAGCAGGGTCTTCCTGAAAGTCTTGGAAAACCACATGAGCTCTTAACCTGGTCCTCCTTTGCTTATCCCTTGGCAGTCGGTCTTTCCAGATCCTATATTTGGCGACACCCAGCATTCTGTCAATTACCTTACTGTCATGTTCATCATCGTCACTGTCGCAAGCATTATCACCACCGTCATCATTGTCAGGATCTTCATCAGACTTAGCACCATCAAAACCCATCTCCTCAGGTTCCACATCAAAATCTTCAGCAGGATTACCTGCAAAATACATTTACAATAATAGAAAAGTAAGAGTATTATTTACTTGCTAGTGGAACCCTTGGCTAATAACTCTTCCCTCTTGACTATTTCAGAAGCAGCAACTTCAAAATCTGGTTTAACACAGTTCTGATATTCTTTGCTATACTTTGAAGCAACAACTTTTGCCAGTAATCCTTTATTCTTAACAAATCCTTTCTGATGAGGAAGATAACCCCTGGACAGCTTCCTAATATCAGATTTGAGCTTTTCGGGAGAATTCTTCACACCTAGAAGCTTCTCGGCCTTCTCCTCCAGCCTTTTCTGCTTCTTGGCAACAGAACGGGTCACCTGCAATATTAATCAGACCAATAATATTCATCAGGAATATTTACATAATAATCCTCCTCTGGGGTAATGTACCCACAATAAAGGCCCTGATAAAACTCATCCTCTAAATAGTACTCCCTTTCTATGCTACGGTCACTATGTACAGAAATTAATTCTGCATCTATATCTATTCTGCCTGAATATGATACTATACAATTTATACAGCAATCTTTGGATATACAGAAAATACATTTCAACTTTGGACAACAAGCTACTGGACATGGGAATATCCCTTCAAGTAGATTACATATGTTGCAGCAGGGTGCCTGAAAATGCACAAGTATTTGATAAGAATAGTTTACAAGAAGAATGATAATTATAACAGTAATACATTACCTTAGGTGCAGATGCCTCCTCGGTATCAGAATCAGGATCAGCAATCCTTTTGCCTTTGCCCTGAAAATATATTACAACAATTCTAAAAGATCTTTACATTTTTCACAATATAAGTATTTGCTAATATGTGTTTCAAACATAACGACTTCTTCTTTATTACAAAACTCATAATAAATACATTCTCCAAAACATTTCACACAATGTACCTTAACAGTAAGCTCTTGAGCAACAGCAGCATCGGGATCAACTTCAGGCTTGGCAGGCATCTTGCCTTTATCCTGTTATTACATAATTACCAAAATGATAAGTACATTGTATTGTTTAAGCAATGCAACCTACAAGCCAAATAAAGAATGCTGTCATGACTGCAAGCAATTCAGTGAAAACAAGTGTCTGCAATGTAGCAGCATTTTCGGACATGAACAAATCCACCTTCATATTTCCAAGACACACGGGGTGGGTCTTCATGATTTTCTCAGAACAGCCATACCAGTGACCAATACACTCCACAAAGAAATGAACAATGAAGAAAACCACAGTGAAAATGATTACAACAACCAACAATCTAATAAGAATATGCTGGTCCTTGATAATCTTCTGCAACTGGGCAGCCTTGGCCTCTGGTTGCATCTTGGAAAGGTCCGAAGCCCATTTTTCAGCAATATCCCTTTCAGACTTAGAAAAGGAAGCACCATTCCCGACTCCCTGTTTGTACTTAAAACCAGCATCCAGTGCCATATGCCAACGGTCATATACACCTTGATGAGGGCCACCACGGACAGCATAAAGGAGTTTCCCCCCATCAGTGGCACGGGGACTGACCAGGCCTTCGGCAGCTCCAGCAGAGCCACTGGCACCAGCAAGGGTCGACTGCTTGGGAGCCATATCTGCACAAAACAATAACATAATACAACAATACTATTATTTCATTTTAAAAAGAGTACATACTATTTATCTGAGTTGCTTCTCTAACTCAGTCACTTTTTCAACAGCTCGATAATAGCACTCTTTCCAGTGGTCTACTTCTGCTCGGAGCTTAGTTTCAACAGAAGTTGGTGCAGGTGCTTGGTCCTTGTAATATGCACCAGGTAAGTAACCTACACTACAGTTAGGTCCATATGCTATGCCGATACCATATCTAAAGTTCTTCTTAAAAACTACAGGCTTGGCTGCTGCTGCTGACTCGGTTACAGATTCGGCTGCTGTAGACATAGAACGAGAACGGGTCGTTACAGGCATATCTACCTGAAGATAAAGATAACTTGAAGGTAAGTTAGAAGTCTTGAAAACCTGCAAACAAAACAACAAAAAGAACACCGTCACTCACCCGGAGTTTTCAAAGTGTATACCAGCGTCAGTTGTAAACACCCAGTTATCAGGCTTTTCCTCTGGAAACTCTCTATAGGTATAGTCAAAGACCCTTGCTGTTTTCTCTTCTTCTGTCAACTGTGGTTCTGGCTTCGGATCTGCTTTCTTTTTTTTCTTTTCTGCTGCTGCTGCTTTCTTTTTTTTCTTTTTTTCTGCTTCTGCTGCCAGTTCTACCCTTCTTTTGTTAGCCATAGCTATGGTATTTTCCTGAGGGGTCTGTTCAGCTGTTGCTGCTGCCAACTGTTCTTTCAAGTCTGCTATTTCAGTAAACAACTTTCGGGCGTTTGGGTGTATTTTTTCCTGCAAAGTTTCAACTTCAGCTTCAAGCTCAGCAATCCGTTGGTCTTTGTCATCCGAAGTTCTGTCAGGGGACTTCAGAACCCGGATCTTGGTGGCCGGTGCTCTTTTCAAAGCAGTCACTTCAGCAGTCAGGTCGTTTATCTGTTCACAGTTCTGTAAGTTCGAACAGGTCAGTTTTTCTACCTTTTCTCTTTCTACAGAAAGTTCATACTCAGCGGACTCAAGTTCATAGCCTGTATCAGTAAGGTTATTTTTCAGCTCAGTGTTTTCAGCCGTCAGTGCTTCGATGCGGGTTTCCAGTTCAAAGATCCGGGCTGTGTTTTCAAGTTTCCGAGGACTGGACTGAGCAGAAGGAACTGGGGTTTCTGGCACTGAAATAATAGGAACTGAACTGGTACTGGCTGGCGGTGGTTTTGTGATGCGTTTTGTGCCCGGCTGGCGGATTGTCACTGGCGAAGAAAGCGGCGAATCAACACTGAGCCTGGCCATACTTAAGGAAAGCTGACCGGTATTTTGAGTTTGCTTAGAAAAAAAAGAGCCTCTGCTTCCTTCTAAACTGTCAAGAAACGCATCACAGGTTTGACCTAAAGTTGAAAAGTCGTCAGAAACGCCTGCCTCAAATACGTCTTCTTGATCCGCTGCACGAACGGCGGCGAAACAAGGAACAACAACTTTTTTGTGCAACGTATCAACAATAGAAGTATAAACTGTGGGTTCATCCGAGTTCTGAAGCCGCTCGCACTGTTTGACAAATAACGCTGGGGCTCCTTCTATCGAAAGCACTTTCTCACAAGTCTCGATGCGGTGCAGTTCAACGGAACAAAAAACGCCACCATAAGCACACTTCCCTTCACAACGATTATACATACTGTTTTCACACTTCAAAGCGACACAGCGAGCGTTGCCAACTCTGGCTTTTTTCGAACGATTCGCAAACGTCGGTAGTTGACTCAACGGATCCCAGATAGCCCCTGCACTGTTAGGCTTACGTGAAATAACAAGAAGAGAAGAAGTTTCTTTTGAATCTGCCATGTTATATCTTTTAAAAAGGGGCGAATTTTTCAGTGGGCAGGTGGCGGCGTTGAAAGTACCTTTTGAAAAGTGACGAAAATAGTTCCGCCGCCATGGTAAGTACAACGGATGACACTTAGGTGGACACTTAGGGTCCGGCTGTCATCTCCACTTTATGAACTGCTTTTGGACACATGATCTGGTGACCGCCACGTTACCGTCTTCGTGCGTGCGTACTTCGTACTAGTACTGTAGTGTCATCATAATCGTAAATTGAAAACTGTTTTTCGCTAAGTATTTCCCTGGGAATAGAGATAGAGAAAATTAAAAAGAACTTTTACCAGTTATCGGGAACAATCTCCGATTGTTCCTTTTCTTTGTTTTCATTTAAGAAATAAATATAAGTATATATATTAATATGGCTTTGACTGAAGCTCAATTAAAAGCTCAAAGGAAGTATAGAGAGACTCATGTTGAAAAAACGAAGGCTTTGAACCGTAAGCATCAAAAAACATGGTACGAAAATCACAAAGAATTGCATCGAGAAAAAATGAGGGAATATCAACGATGTCGTCGAGCGATGTTAAAAAGCGTTAATTGTTGCCAGAATTGAATTATATTATATATATTAGTGATATGGCAACATTTAACGCTTATTCTTATAAACATATTTAAAGAATATTATGTATATATAAGTATATATGGATTTCGCAAACATTGATAAGAGTAAGCATGCTATTGTTAATTATCTCGGTCTCAAATGGATTAAGAATATTTCCAAAATGTATGGGGCTCAAGATTATGTCTTGTCTACCATAAAAGCTCAACAAATTTCAATAAAAGCCGAAAGTCCCAATCATCAAGCATCTCTTTGGACAAAAGTAAATGATGAAGAATTATCGAAATTGTTAGAAAGTAATCATGGTATAAATGAAGTTATACAATCTCATGTGAAACGAAAAGTGTTCTTTGATATTGATGGAAAGGAAGAAATAGATCTAAACGTATTGAAAACAACTATTCTCGATAAATTCCCAAATGCCAATATGCAAATTAGTGGTTCGATTCTTCCGAAAAAAGGAATACCAAATTGGTCATACCATATCGTCTTATCAAATTACTACTTCAAAAATTTGAATGATATGGCACCCTTTCGAACATGGACATCTGATATGAAATATGTAGATAATGGCATTTACACATCAAATCGAAACTTCAAATGTATCAATCAATCGAAACCTAATGAAATAAGAATTCAAGAGTATATTGAAGGTAGTCCGATCTTGACAAAGCATTGTGTATTGGTAGATTTCGATGAAGATAGTATCGATGCAAGTATATTGCAATGGGAATTTCAAGATGATGAAAACTTGGAGAAACAACATTCTACCATTGATTTGAGCAAGATAGTGGGTTTTCAATTAGATATTCCAAAAGATTTCAATTGGTATACGACATCGTATCCACAAATCCTATCGATGATACCCAATAAGCCGAGAGGTCAAGAACATGAATTGCATCATACTATCACATGGGTGATAATGCTTTGGGCATATCATAGTAATATATCAATGGAACAATTTTTGAAATGGGTATCGCAAAAGGATGACGATAGAAAACGACTTGAAAGGTACGAAGATTATTGGAATCGAGCGAAGCATTCCTTCAATCCCGGCGATAACTTTATCAAGAATTTACTCTTACGATTCTATCCAAAGTTGTTTGAATATGATCGAAATTGTGTGAACTTTATTGAAAATTGTAATGTAGAAACAAACATGTATATGAATGATGAAAGATATCTATCTTGCGAAGACATTCATCAAGCATTGGAACAATCACCGATTATATACCTTACATCGTACATGGGGGTTGGCAAGACTAAAGCGACTATCAACTATCTTGATGAATATGAAAAACAATCGAGTATCATGTGGTATTCTCCAAGGATTTCCTATGCCAACAACGTCACCTTTCGATTAAATCATTTGAGATTCAAAAACTACAAGTCATTCAAACCGAAAGACCCGAAGATTACCAAAGAGAAACGATTAACCATGTCTATGGAAAGTCAATACAAAGTCATTGATCCATTTGCTGAACAAGAAAAAGCATTTGATGTCATCGTTTTGGATGAATTAGAAACTTTTAAACAGGTATTGATAAATGACACAACACACCATAAACATCTTCCGGAAAACTGGCGAGTGTTTCTCCAATTGATGAGGAATGCCAAAAAGATAATCATAATGGATGCCTTTCCTCATAAAGCTATGATAGAATGGCTTGGCTTATTGCGACCTGAAAGAGTGCTAACACTTGGTAATGAGTTCATTCCACCACCACAAAGGGTCATCAAGTACGATAACAAAGATGTATGGAGACAATCATTGATAGATGAATTAAACAAAGGATATAATATCACTCTCTTCTATCCATACAAAACTGACTTCAAAAAAGGAAAAGGCATCTATTGTTATGGAATGGATACATTCAAAGATATCATTTTACAAGAGACCAACTTGGAAAAAGATGATATCATGTGCTATCATGCAATGTCCGATGACAACGATAAACAAACGACTTGTGATGTGGATACCGTTTGGTCGACAAAACGATTAATCATTAGCAATGTATCAATAACTGTCGGTGTCAATTATGAACGATTGCATTTCCACAAAAAGTTCGCCTTTCTCGACCCAAATACCGTAGAACCGAGAAACTTCTTCCAAAACCTGGGGAGAGTAAGACAATATCATACCAATGAATTACATCTATTCTATAAGAAATATGAAAAGTCCTCCGTAACCAAAGGGTTTACGATGCCATACAATGCACCCGATTGTCCAATCTATCGAAAATTAGCATTGATATATCAAGAAGAATTCTTAGCAAGGAATGACTCGGTGTATAGTTACTTTTTTGAAAAGTGTGGTTATATCAATTTTGAAATGTACAACGGTTCAAAGGAAATCGTTTGGAATAAATTGGACGAGTTCAATGCCACGGCGTATTTTGCATATGGTAACATCGAAAATACTGATATTGTAGATATACATGAAAAACTGAACCCATTGGTAGATAAGAATCAATCATCAATGACCGATAAGCTTCAAATAGCCAAGTATCATTTTCAAAATCAATTTGAAGAAAGCATACCCGAGCATTTCGTCAAGGATTTGTGGAATAGAAAATTGATCAACTTTGTTCGAAAATTCAAAATGTTCTATCAAAACGAAAATCATATACTATGGAGTTTGTTTTATCAAAATGGAGCGATTGATACCTTAGAGTTACCAAACAATCCATGTTGGAACATCGATATTGAGAAATTCAAAGAATTCTTTATGATAGGATTTACGGGCTCAAAGATATACCCAAGTGTTATTTGTAAAGCGTTGAATGCATATTTTGGAACAGATATGTACTCGATCGAGAGAGATACAAAAGGTAAGCGTGTTCGAGTGTGTTTACCAGGTAGCAATAAGGTGGTCGATAAATATGTCCACTCACGAAAATGGAATCATTTTGTTCCTGCTATAAGACAATTTTTGAAATAGCGTTAAAACTTGCCAAAACGATAATATGTTATATATATTCTGATATTGGCAATAAAACCCGTTCTATACTACAAGATGAAACGAACATCATGTGAACGATGTGTCGCTATCAAAAAGAATGGACAACGATGTAAGAATATGACATGTAAGTGGTCACCAATGTGTTATGCCCATCGACAAGTGATAGTAAAAGAGTCTACCATAGCCGATGCTAGTCAAGGTGGTTTTGCACGAGTTGATCTGAAAAGGGGAACTATGGTAGGACGATACACGGTCGGTACAATAAAACTTGATGGTGACCAGTTGCCACCGATGAATGATAGAACTCATATTTAGCAAAAGAATGCCAATACATTCTTCGATGCAGAAAAAACCAACTCAATCAGTGGGAAATTTAATTCTTGTACTTCAAAAGATGCAAAACGAACCGGTTGTTCTCAGAATGCCAAAATAAATTCTGTTGGAAATGTGAAGCTTACGAAGAATGTTAAGAAGGGTGCCGAGATCTTCGTCCCGTATGGAAAAGATTATTGGAATAGATAGTATCTGATGCCAACGACATTTTATGATTTACCAAAAGAACTTCAAGATAAAATATATTTTATGAAATATCAATTAGAGCTCAAGGACCGTCCGACAATTGACATTGAAGAGCTTAAAATATGGCGGGATTTTTTTGGTCTACTTGACTTGGAACAATCCATTCATTGAAATTTCGGCGAAACATACTTGGATGATTTGGTTTGCGATGGAGGTCGATAAACAGAAAATCGTGAGGCCCTTGTATAGCCTGGTTGTACACCGAGTTGAACTCGTCTATCGGTATCTCACCCCCGACTTCTTCACCGATTTTATCAATCTCTTTCTGGTTCTTATTTCGAAAGACTAACATATGTGTAAGGTTACCTCTTATAGATTTTAACAGTCCCCCGCTCGATGACGTGTAACTCTGACAGGCGAAGAGCAGGGTGATACCGAGACTAGAACCCTTTAGTTTTCCAAGATGTCTGTGTTTGATGACCATATTGCTTATCTTACTCGATGGTTTCATCAGATCGGTGTCTTGTGTGTCATCAAAGAAGGCAGCGACCACCGGTTTCTTACCACCATATTTGTGCTGGGGTGGTAGAATATTTCCATTTTCGTCTCCGAACTCGAGGAGTAATTCACCGGGAATCTCATACACACTGATGTTGTTATTGTTTAACATTTTCATTAACTTCTTATATCGTTCCATTTTCTCTTGATATTCATCGTACTCTTGAGCTTCGGTATCAAGGATGCCTTCAATCTGTTGGGGGACATCGACGGTAGGCTCTAGTACATCATCTTCTTCGAGTGGTAAGTCTTTGTAATAATGCATATTGTTGTGATAAGTAGGTGACACCAAGATAAGCCTGTCTAAAGCATTGTTTTGTTTCATCAATCGAAGTAGGTGTGTAAGACTACAGCTCTTGCCCGTACCCCTTTTCGCACACGCCAAGATAACCCCGTGCAATTGAATGAAATCATCGGGTGTGTCAATTGAAAACGCTGAACTCGCTGGTACTTGAATATCATATGATTTATCTTTCAGTCTTTGGAACTGCATATACTATAATGATAGAAATAGACTAGAGTAAGCCTTATCATAAGATGGGTCTAATTCAGCATCTCTTTTCCGAGGTGGTGACGATTCCGTTTCAACTCGGCTTTGTTTCCGTCTTGTACTCTTCCTAACGATAACTTCCGGTTCTTCTTCCGATTGAGAGCTATCAGATTCTACTATTACCACTTGCTTTTTGGGTTTCTTCTTAGGGGTTTTTGGTTTTTTAACAACGACGTGTTCAACATCAGGTTCCGAAATTGATTCTTCGGGTTGCTTTTCGGGTTCGGGAATCTTAGTCGTAGCTTTCTTGATGGTTTCTTGTGCGTCGGCAACTTTTTGAGATTCCTTAAGTTGTTCGGCCATCTTGACATCTTGTTTTTGTTTGGCTTTGGCTTGGCGACTGGCCAGAGCTTTCTCTCTCATCAATCGTAAGCGTTCAAGTGTATCTGGATCGGTAATTTTTTGACCTTTGACTGGCATTAAGTAACTATAAGATACCCTAAGAAAATAATATTTCTTGATCTGACTTGAGAACGGGATTCCTTGCCAATATCATATATTATATTATATATTAGTGTTTTGGCAAGGAATCCCGTTTGCTTTTATATTAGTATAGTATATATATATATGACCAAGGAGGCTTGGATTACAAAACTAAGGCAATGTGCTCAAGAATATAGACAAGAACACGGAATCAAAAAGAAGGGTAAGATGTCACAAGGAGATAAATTGAAAAGCTTGCGTGGTCGTCCGGTTGTCAAGAAGACATCACACAAAAGTAGAACCGCCTTAGACCACGGTACTCCGAGCGGTCAACCAATTTACCAGCAGCCAATAAAGGACCCTGCCTTACCGACTAAAGCCCCACGAAGAATAGCACCGATTATGGTAGCACCTTTGGACAAATCAAGTACTGGTACAATAACAGGTGATTCAGTATTTCAACGACCTACCGAAGAGTTCACCGGTGTTGGCAATTATCGTAAAGCCGTTGATAATATTGAAAAGCGTATCAAAATGAAAAAACAAATGAGGCGTGAAAAACGCCGAAAAGCGGACGTCACAAAAATATAATTTATATAGTATAGGAAGATGCCCCCCAAAGTCAGAAAGCAAAATCCTGAGGCACGCCATAAGCTCACTGCTGCAGATTGGGAAGACTTACAAAGTAAAAGTTTAAGTGGTGATGATCGGACGAAAGCCATACGTGATTACAAGAAGAAGTATCGGAAATCAAAAGAGAAGGTTGAGAAAGTTACAAGACGACAGTGGACAAAGCAAGGTAAGAAACCTGCCAAAGAACAAAGTAGACTTGATGAAATCAATAAGTATACCGTCGGAGATTCAAAAAGACATATCAAGAAATTCAGTACCGATGTTGAAAAACTTAAGGTTCCCTTTACAACGTTTCTTGAAAGAGCTGGTCCCGATGGTAGCAGTTTAAACTATTGGTTACCCGAAAAGACAAAGGGAATCGAACAAATTTCGATGAGAGCTGTCTTCGAGGATGGGACCACATCCAAGTGGGTCAAAGGTTCAGATCGAGAGAACGTCATGATGCAATTTGAAGAAATGTTGCAAAGTCCGAAAGGTGGTGATAGCTCAAAGAAATCGGTAGAGGTTGCCAAAGACATCGAAGTTGAGTACTATGCATCCAAACCACCTGAAGGTAAAGGATCTCGTTGCATGGCAGCTCCGAAGAATGGTGTAGAATTACGATTGAAACAATGTGTAATTAAGATAGAATCTAAAAACAATTGTGGTATTAAATCTTTGGAACTCTTACATAGGAAACGAAAATTAGATAAGATGTTGAGTGATAATCTCATAAAAAAGAATCAATATGAAAACAAATGGAAGCAACTCAAAAGAGATGCCAGCAATCATAGAGGCAATATTACAACAATATCTAATCAGCTGCGTTTGAAATTGTTTCCGAAAATGGATCAAAATGGAATCAATATAGAAGACTTTTCTATTTTAGAAAAACATTATGAAACTAATATATTTGTTTGGGGTATTACGGAACGTTTTGATGGTGAACCAATTATGTATTACCCACCTTACTTCAACGAACACAATGACTATTCAAGCTATAATGATAGTTATCACATACTCTTACATGACAATCACTATGAACCGATTACACGTATCGATTGTTTTCGAGGCAAGACTTATCGACCATCGTGTCCACAATGCAAGTCTCAAAAATGTATCTTTGCAAACAAAGAGGTACGATTGTCATCAGGCAATAAACAGTGGCATCATTGTGAGATATGCAATCGTAAGTTCATGAATCAGGACTGCTACAATCTTCATACCGAACTGATAACATGTGATAAGGTTCACAAATGTAAGATGTGCAATGTTATATTTAATCCTAATGAGAAACATATTTGTGGATACAAGTCATGTCCTAATTGTAAGATCGTTTGTAACCTACATGAGCACAAGTGTTACATGACAAAAGTTCAACCGAAGCCCATATTGGACTATAAAACCATTGTCTGTTTTGATTTTGAAACAATGAATGACAACGGCAGATTGATTGTTAATCATTGCGAGAGCCAATATCACGACGGTTCGTTTGTCATTCACAAAACAATAGATGACTTTCTGGAATGGGTATATCTCAAAAAACATGATAATCATACCTTCGTCGCCCACTGCGGGAGTCGCTTCGATTTCCGATTAATAGTAGAACACATCATCAATGTCCAAAGAAAGCCTCCACACGATATATTATATACAGGTGCAGACATTCTATGTATGAGAATTGGAAATGTAAGATTTATTGATTCATATATGTTTATGACAAGACCATTGCATTCTCTTCCGGAAATGTTCGGCTTTGAACATGAAATCACGAAGGGATATTATCCACATCTTTTCAATACAAAAGAGAACGAATACTACATGGGTCTTTATCCCGACATCAAGTATTACAATCCCGAGATACTTCAACCAGAAGCTTATCAAAAATTATACAAATGGTGGCATGAGAAAAAGAGCAAGTGTTTTATATTTGAAAATCCAAAAGAGATTGCACGATATTGCCATGACGATGTGACCATCCTACGCCGTGCAGTGTTTGCTTTCAGAGATTGTTTTCTTAAAATTACCGATAATAAGTTCGATCCATTCAGCTATCTAACTTTGGCTCAATTGGCGGTGAACATATGGAGAAATGAGTGTATGCCCAAGGACTCAGTGGGTATACTACAATCACTGACCAAATCTCAGAATGCCTCTATCAAAGAAAATCAATGGTTGGATTATATAGCACACACAACGTCGGCGAAGCTTGTTATAGATTTGGATGGTAAACGGAACTATAAACTCAAAGATTTACATATGTATGTTGATGGTTATGATAAGGATACAAACACAGTTTATGAATTTCTTGGTAGTTGGTTTCATGCCGATTTGAAGAAGTATCACAAAGATGATATTCAGTATCAACAGGGTCGGAGATCGGGCATGACATTTGGCGAAGTTAATCGTCAAACAATGAAACGATTAGAGGACATCAAGGCAGCTGGCTACAATCTTGTATATATATGGGAATCGGACTGGGATTCACAAGTTGCTCAATTGAAGACTTCACATGTTGGAAATGCATTCTTAGATAGACAAATTTTAGCTTCTCCCATTCATGATAGAGACTCCTATCATGGTGCAAGAACTGATTTAGGTAAGTTGTTTTATAAATGCAAAGACAATGAAAATATCAGATATCAAGACTTCAACTCTATGTATCCTTCAGTAATGAAGACCAAACGGTTCCCGAAAGGGCACCCGGAGATTATTAGAGATGTTAAATCCCTTGATATTCATGGATACTTTGGATTGATTAAATGTAAGATACTACCAAATAAACATTTGAAGTTTGGTGTGTTACCACACGTGACCAATAAATTGATCTTTCCGTTGTATGAAATGGTCGGAACATGGACCACGGTAGAATTGGAAAAGGCTATTGAAAAGGGATATCAGATTCTTGACATATACGAAATTAAGCATTGGAAAGAAACTTCAACCGATTTATTTGCAGGTTACATTGATAAATTTCTTAAACTCAAGACCGAGTCGTCGGGACCGCCCGAAGATGACATAGATACATTCATCAAAGACTTTGAGTTTCATGAAGGTATCAAGTTAGACAAACGAAACATCAAATACAATCCAGGTATGAGACAAGTTGCTAAAGACATGCAAAATATATTATATGGAAAACTCGGTGAACGATCAAACAAATCTAAAAGTAAGGTCATTCAGAACCCAGGTGAGTTCTACAATACAATCAGTAATAAGAGGTACGATTGTAAATATGAGTTTATTGGATCTGAAGAGAATGAGATGGTATTGATGAATTTTACTGAGAATTCTGATGTGTATGCCGACACACGGTTTTCAACGAACGAGGTGTTGGCCGCGTTCATAACCAGCTATGGACGATTGAAATTGTACGAGCTGATAGAAGCCACCGGGTTCTCAAACGTATTATACTTTGATACTGATTCTATTATATATATAGAAACAAAAGAGAATCATCATATATATCACGGTACTGGTTATCGACAACCATGGTTAGGTTATCTTAAGTGTGAGCTTCAAGGATTGGAAAAAGAACATGGTAAGTGTATTGAATTTCTAAGCACTGGACCCAAATCATATAGCTTGAAATTCAACGATGGATATTGTATGACCAAGATAAAAGGTTTCTCTTTGAGTGTTGATAATTTACAACATATCAATCATGATGTAATGAAGGATATGATTTTGAATCAAAGGAACAATCCAGTTAAAATGAATAACCTTGTTATCAGACATGCACCAAACTCGTTAGGATTGGAAACAAGATCGGAATCCAAGACATTTAATTTCAGTTATGACAAAGGAAACATTGATTGGACGACATGGGACATTTTACCATTATCGTAACAGCGGTAAATGTTTCCAAAACACTAATATGTATAATATAATTCAATTCTGGCAACATTTAACGCTACCATAATAATCGATCTGCATAGTATCCATTGCTACCGACGACATTGCGGTCTTTCTTGTGTCTAATTTTGTACAACCGACGTCGTTCATCGGCATACTCTTTACCCTTAGTGGCCATGTATGTAGGGTAATCAGAAGCACCTCGCTGTCCGACCTGAGCGATCAATTTATTATCCTTGAAAACATCAATCTTTTTGCTTTGATTATTTGATGGGCTGATCTTAACACCGAGTTTCCGTGCTTGACTTTTTGTGTAAGCTTTGATTTGATAAGTCATTGTATACTATATGTAAGACTATATTATATAGTATGACAAGTAAACCAATATCTGAGAGTAGACTTCAAGAATTATACCTGGACCCGAAGATCGGAATGAGCGGTGCTAATGCATTTACAAAAAAGCTCAAGGCACAAGGCTACAAGGTCACCGAGTCTCAGGTCAAGGCTGCCATATCAAAGACTGAAACATCTCAAATATTGTCTCAACCAAAACGAGTATCCCGTAAAGATTATTATCCCATCTATGGACCTGTCGGTAAAAATAGCATCCAAGCCGATTTAGCCTTTCTACCTCGCCAAAAGTCAGTCAACAAAGGATTTGCTGTGATTCTGACTGCGGTGAACATTAACACAAACAAAGCATATGCAATTCCTCTCAAATCTAAAACTGTCAAAGATAAGAACGATAAACGCAAGGAAGATGTTGAAGGAATCGTAAATGCTATGAGACGATTGGTAACCGAAACCAAAATGAAAACCCTTACAACCGATTTAGGATCTGAATTTACAAACAAACCAGTTCAAGAATTATTGAAACAAAAGGGTATCAAACATTACACATCTCAAGCTGAGGACCACTCTCGTCAAGGAAAGATTGAAAGATTCAATAGGACATTGAAGAGTAAACTCGAAAGAGTATTTGCATCCACAGGTAAGTCTAATTGGGTGGATTATCTCGATAATATTGTTGATAATTACAATGAAACAACTAATCAAGGGAATATTAATGATACTCCTCCCGATGACATGAATAAGAATCGTGTTATCACAAGTGTCTTGTTGAAACGCAATGAGACGGCCAAACTATTACAAAAATTAGATATAAAGCCCGGCGATCGAGTTCGATTGCGTGTGACTAAGAAGACATTTGATAAAGAGAGTCAAACATGGTCTACACAGGTGTATAAAGTCCGAAGTAGAAAGGGCTTGTCTTTCGTGATAGAGGACGGTGACGGTGATACCTTAAGCCGACAGTATAAGCCGCGAGAATTGAAAGAGGTTCAAGGACCTGTTTCCAAACCATCCAAAGAAACTCGTGGGACCAAGACTGATAGTGAAAGCAAGCAATCGTCAAAGGTTCAGCGTGCTTTGAAGAAAGAGGGTATAGAAGGTAACACTGCTTCCAAGACATCTAGAAACTATGACAACTATGAAGTTAATGTGTTCATTAGCGATAAAAAATCGCCAAACTATCAAAAGACTTTAAAAGGATATCTTAAGCTCAATCGATCAAGGAAAAGTACACGTAAGTATCAGTTGATATTCTATGACAAATCGGAAGAGGATGAGTTCGTTGATATTCCTGACCCTGAAATTAAGTTGTTGAAAAAAAGAAAATCATAGGTAATATATATGAAACCATATTGCGGGTTTAAAGATAAACCCCCGAAAGGAAGAACTCTCGGTGCCCGGAGATATTGCAAATCAAGAAATCAATTACGCCGTTTTGGTCGTATAGCAGTCGTGGCTCCAAATAATCATGCACCAGGCAATCACAATCCCGGACCGATGGGCAACAATCTATGATCGGGAACAATCTCCGATTGTTCCTTTTGTTGCTGATAATAGTACATAAACTTTTTCTACATTACTTTAATGAGAACGATATTGACCGATGAGGTCGGAAGACGCAATTGTATGAAAATGATGGGAATTGCCAACGGCTCAAGTTCAGATACGCTGTTCCGAGGATATGGTAAACTTGCTAAAAACAACTACGTGATAACGATGCCGAGTCAAAACAGTGCGATGTTCTACAATAGTTTGAGAGATTCAATCATAAGAACGGAGCCATTAATAAGAGACATTCAGGACTATAGCAATGGTATTGATACAACCAGGCCTAATCCTATGATGACTATAAATCCTATGTTGACAAGGACACAAGAAGACATAAATCAACAGGCTTTAGAACTTATTGAGAGTAGTCGACAAGTAAGAGACACACCGATTGATCAAGAAATTCAGGAAATCAACAAAGAAATACCACCAGACACTCCGGAAGCTGGATCGTCACGCGATTCTGGACCGGGTGCAAATCTGCGAAAGGAAGCAAAAGCATTATTACAAGGCGATATTATGGCTTCCCCAGGCAGGTTTGGGACGTTTGCATCTACGAGAGTAACAACAAGGAGTATGGCGGCGGGTCCGATGAGTCCTTTCCAAAAAGTTAGAAGTTTTATCGCCGGAGACGATTTAGCACCATATGTACCACCAGCACCAAAATCAAAAACTCCTTAATAGTAATGCAAGTTCCTTGTAATCAAAGCTATCAATCGAACGTTTATTGTAGACCAATGGATGCATCTTTCAAAACAATTGGTAACTTTTTCACAAGCAAAAATGAAGATAAACCCATACTTTCCGAGACATCCAAAGGTTACTTTGTACAATCATCATCATTACCCACGATGACTGCACTATTTCGTGAAAGCGTCAACTTACAACCTTCTGAAATTGAACAACAGTTCACACCAGAACTCCGAGAAAAAGCTTTACATGTTCAAACATCTGGATATTTAGGGTCACGAGAATATCAACCTGATTTGTACTATCCAAATTCGTTTGAGGACCAAACTATATCCAATGCACAACGATTTGTCAACAACGAGATTCCAAACAATAACTTTGCATTAGATCGGGAGCTATCAAATTATGATGCTGCCGTTCTTGTCAATCCTGATGCCAACAGAGTGCATGTTGCTTACCATGGGGCATCCAGCAATCCTATGTATAGAAATGAGGATGTCACTGACATCAAGTCAGTACTGCGTGGCCAAGAATCAAATAGACCGTCATTCTTGCGTGCTGAAGATGTGTTTGATAAAGTAAGACAGAAATATCCAAATCACAACATTGAACCAATGGGATATTCTCTAGGAGGTGCCAAGGCCGTGCATGTGGCCGATAAGTTTAAATTAAAGAGTACTACATTTAATCCTTTCTTATCGCCGTTATCACATCAAGTTGGTGGTGGACGCCATGACATTCATAGAACCGTCACAGATTCTACAACGGCCGGTGCTCTTTACAAACCTGCAAACTCACAAAGAAATATATTTCATTACTTTCCTGAGAAAAGACAATCAACGTTATCATCGTATGTGCCTGATCAACATAGCTTGTCGCAGTTCTTTCAATATCCAACTAACAATAAAGTGAATAAACTAAATCTTATGAAATCTATAGGGAATGTATTGAGCACTGGTTTAGATGTCGTGCAAGGTGCTTTTGCAGCTGACCATGGTCTTCGTATGGCAAGACGAAACACAGAACCATCAACATTTTCAAACGCTATAAGTGAAGATTTGAATCCCTATGGCATTTTTGGAGTTAATATAGACCCAGATTATAAATTGACTTACGACACGGCTCCGCCGGAAGCTAGATTCCTAGCCGATGCAATTAGTGGTAGAGATTCCGATAGAATGACGAGTTTTGAACGACAATCGGAAAGACGGTAATCCTTGCCAAACCACTAATATATATAATATAATTCAATATTGGCAAGGATCGACGTTTTTTTTATATGTGTGTTATTATAAAATGGACCGTGAAGAATTGATACGATTGGCCAAACTTCAATACCCCGATATTAAAGAAGCTCATGTAGAATTGCTTGTAGATGATTATATCAAACGTCCAGAATTTTACGATGACCTTTGTACTGGAAACATTGAAGAACCAATTCCTTTAGATCGGGATACTGTTGATTCTATAAAAGATAATTGTTATATTAATATAGATGAGCGTAATTAGCACAAGAACGCTATTCTTGTCTTCCGAAGACAATAGCAATGGAGACGCACGTGTTTTGCAAATGAACATACCCACTCAACTGATAAATTATCGAGCACAAACCAAACTGAGATTAACGTTGAATACTTTCTCATGTGCAAAGACATGGTATAGTATTAACGAGACCAATGGCATCTTCTATGTGGGTGATACGGTAAATAATACTTTAAAGGAAGTGCAAATACGTTATGCAAATTATACAGAATTAAGTCAAATTACATCTTTGTTAGAAACTGAATTAATGCAGGCCATCGCTGGATCCATCACTTCAGTAACCGTCACTTACGATGGCGGAAGCGGAAATGTTCAAAATTTCCAAAACAAATTTCGTATAGTATTAGCACCAGCTCAGCCCACTATCAAACTCGTAGCATTTAGCGTTAGCGGTGATTTCAACACAATACCTGGGTCTCCTTTAGACATTGCCTTAAATACCTCAGTTTCCAGAGCAGGCAAATACAACGATTCCGACCAAGTACTCGGTGGCCGTGTTAACCGTAGTACGGCAGGTATGAGTAAAGTGTCTGACCTCTTAGACTTGTTTGATTCAAATAATTTATCACCTGAACAAAGAGATTCAATATACCCTTGCAACATTCAAACCAACGATGCATTGTACCTTAGGATAACATCGTTACCAACACACAATATCGAATCAACAAATCTTTCTACCTTCACGAATAGTAATGAAATGATAAGTTCTGATATCTGGGCGAAAATATTATTGCCTAGTGACACGACGACAGACTTCATACGATATATAGAC
The DNA here is from genome assembly GCA_001247695.2 of Cymbomonas tetramitiformis. NCBI lineage: Eukaryota > Viridiplantae > Chlorophyta > Pyramimonadophyceae > Pyramimonadales > Pyramimonadaceae > Cymbomonas > Cymbomonas tetramitiformis. The sequence goes on from LGRX02031586.1 coordinate 33,225, forward strand.
CCAAACGACAACTTTGTTATTGAAGTGTCTGGGTCTCAATTTACTTCATTTAGAATCACACTTACAGATTCCAAAGCAAGATTAATCACATTGGCATCTCCGACTCAAGCGTCAGACGGTTCTATCAATTATTCATTAAGCATTAAGGTCGAAGAATTGGCACCTGCTGGTCTCTCAGATATTTTATAATATATCTTTATAATATATATACAAAAATGAGTCTGCCAATGAGTCTTGCTTACGGCTTATCGAAAATGAATTCATATTCAACTAATTACTTCAGATTAGAGACTACTAATCTTACCGAAGCATCAAGGTATAGTACTATTACACTAAATCTACCCGTTAATTCAATTGTAAACATGAAGAGTTTAGCCATGCATTGTTTAGGTTCCTGTACAACGCCTTTAGCATTTCAAAACGACGGAGACGTTGCTGATGAATTACATACGACGCTCCCCAATGGCATCGAGAAACTGATTCAAAGAATGGAAATATTCGCAGGAGGCCAGCAGTTGACCACTGGTTTTCAAAGTTACAACACCGTCAGTTGCGTACTTGATACTATCAAAACCACTCTTAGCAAAGAAATGACTTATCAAAGGGTTCTTAAGAATCAAGAAATCTCTGTAACCGAGGGCTTTTACAGCACACCTCGTCCATACATTTTGAATCAATGGCTAACGTTTTTGGGTGAAGCTGAACCGTCTTACATTGATACTTCACTGTTGCCACCGATTCAGATAAGGCTGTACCTTGCAGGTCCAGAAGTCCTCGGGTGTTGGCAAAAAACAAAAACGCCTGGTGCAGCAATTGACACGAAAGCTCAAGAAGAATTAGTATCGAAAGGCAATTTTAAATTGGACAAACTCTACTTTACCGTTGAGACGATCACGTTTAGTTCAGGGGTCTACGACGCAGCGGTGGAATCAAAATTGCGTGATGGATTCTTGGAGATTCCTTACCTCAATTATTTTACATTTTTCGAAGGAGCTGGTGCTATGGACAAATCAACAAGGTTCTCATTGAGTTCACAATGCATTAATACCATATATGCTGTGCAAAGGCCTAGTGATTATAGAGAAAAAAACAAAGGACTTATCAAATTGGAAAATACATGTGGAACAGCCTACCTACCCTCATACTTTCAGTTTTTAGCAGGTGGATTGGGTGCTCTACAATTTAACATCAACAACTTGTTTGTGCCTAACTATCGAGTCGACCCTCTTGCAGCGTTCTCTCTGCTGACTATCTCTAAAGCGGACAACTACAGTACGCTATCGGGTTGTAAGATTAACAGTTATGAAGATTGGCTGAACAAGCAATTCATTCCCATGGTACGGTTGAACCTTCCATCAGAAATGGGTGTAAGATCCATGACAGGATTGGATTCTCGGGGTTTAAATTCAAGTTTCTACTATCAAACTTCTCTTGCATCTCCAGCAGACCCGTTACAAACGGTACTTACAACAAACGAAACCATGATTATTTGCGAAACGACCGCAGTTCTTCGTATCGGTCAAAACCGTGTGATCGAAACTGTATTTTAAAAAGCGGTTAATAGTATACAAACATGGCTCAACAGCCAGGATTAAGCAGTTACAACATGATAAAAGATGTAGGACCCAACGTGGACAAACAGATTCACACCGCGACGATGTTTCAAATGTCAGGTTTTAGACCGATTATGATGCAACAACTCCCGTGTAAAACAATCAATGACATCACATATCCACCATTTAGGATTAGCAACGTTCATCCTCTGGCTGGATACAAATCTTATACTTTACTACATAAGAGGCGTGTAGTGGGGGAGTATCCTTATTATATACACTTGTATCTCTTAAGTACCTTATGTATTTGCCAGGATTTCCCAGTATTTCGGAACGCCTCTTATGTAGTGAGTACCTACGGTTATCTACGGCAGAATTGCGTAAGTCGACACAGCGACTGGCTACAATCTATGCTATTGCCGCCTTACCTACCACCCATGCCCGCCTTGCATTGCTCGCTTCCCAGCTCGCAACCATATGTCAATGGATTGATTGTTGTATGTGTTCCGATGTGAGGATATATTACTATAGTATTAATCCCCAATTTGGCACATTAGAATTTTCTGGAATTCTGCGACAACTCACTCTTATATGCCGTGTGTTCCATTGTGAGGATATATTACTATAGTATTAATCCCCTGTTTGGAACATCTGTACATTTCTAGAAATCTGTCAAGAATTTCTGGAATTCTGCGACAATATCTGAAATTGTGTTTTCTGGAAATCTGCGACAACTCAAAAGCAACAATCGAAGATTGTTGCCCCTCTTATGTGTCGTGTGTTCCGATGTGAGGATATATTACTATAGTATTAATCCCCAGTTTGGAACATTTGTACATTTCTGGAAATCTGCGACAAGTTATACGCGATGGGCAATGAATCACCGCGAAATCAAAAGGTGGCACATTAGGTCATATTATAGACTATATATAAGATAACGAGAATATGACCTATTTCCCCACCTTTTACCCGTGTTGCCCGTGATGCCGATTTGTACCTTATGTGTTCCAAAGTAAGGATATAATACTCTAATATTAATCCTCGGTTTGGCACATCGGTGTTGCTTATCTTCGATTGTTTCGCTACTGCTGCATTTCTATGAATTTCACAATGAAGCTTGCTTTCATACCTACTATATCTGCGTCACCTACCGGCATCCTTACTTTGGAACTTTATAATACTATTGGGTGTATCTTTCTTGATACTAAATGGTCCCACAGCTCAACACGTTTCCTTGATATCTTTTCTTCTTCAGATTCTTCATCTTCAATGAATTGGTACTTTCCATTGAACAATCCATACTCCTTAAAAAGTTCGGGTGACCGAAATTCTAACAATTGTCGGTGTTCTTCTAAGAACTCAGGTTCCACCGTGTACACATATCCTAACTTCTCTTTGTTCCTCTTCCTCTTCCCGATTGTAAACCCGTCTCCGAACAATGCATGGTGCATCTTATTTAGCATTGCATTGCATTGCAACTCCGTTGTCAAGTCAAAATCTTTTCCGGTCTTGCTAAAGATTTGTTTGTACTTCTTGTTGAACTCTTCGCTTTCCTCCGGTGTCAATGCTCTTTGTGAATCGATGGCACCCTTGTCCTCGATTCCAACTAGTTCTTGAAGTTCTTTGAGTAACAATATTCTCATATTGGTACATGTTACTATGTTCACCACGAAATCATCGGCACTTTGTACTCTTTCATACATATACTCTTTATCATGTAGCCAAAAGTGCTTCGAAGCCGCAAAGTGTTTCTTTAATTCATAGTCCTTTGTGTAGTACTTTCTATATGTGTTCAAATGCTCCTTTGGTACTTGCAATATCTCATGAATTCTCGACCACTTTTCACAACCTTCAGGGTCAAAGTCCTTAGCAAGGTCGTCCTCAACGTCCTCCCATTTTGTTCTTTTATTCTTCACATAAGGAAACTCGAACACAAAGCCTTGTTCTTGCATGATTTGGATGAAGTGAGCAAACTTGTTTGTGCTATAACATTGCTGCTCGTAAATGTACTCGACTAGAAAGTCAAAGTACTCTTCATTCAATACTTTTGGTACTAATGGATTGTCGAAAAGGTCGTATCCAAACTGATTGGTATCTTTGTAAGCCTGTCTCACTTGTTCAAGAGTAAAAGGGTTGCACTTATACCTTTTATCATAGAAGAAGATGTACACCTCCGTGATGTTTCTTTCACGTTGAATTTGTTGACTCATACCAAGAGGGTCGATTGTATGTTCTTTGTAATAACCAAATACGGGTCTCATTTTGTCATTGTTGCTATCTATACCATACATAACTTTTGGGCTGAATATGATTCTTGGAGTTGTGTTAAAATCGGGTAACTTGTCGGTCTCTTCGGTTATTACTACTACATCGGGATGATGCACTATCAAATACTTGTGCAACTTTTTGGCGATTTCTTTAGAGTCACATGCAACTATGTACCCGTTTGGTTGTGATTTGATTAATTCCCTAAATTGATGCTCACTTTGAATTTCTTTTATCTTCACTCCATCATAATGGTTTTGTTTATTACGTATGTATGTGTATGGTTTGTTCACTAAATTCATATATTTCATGCATCGGTCACTTATATCGCCGTCAACCGCTATGTAGTTCTTACAATCATTCAATACTTGTTTCAATCTGACCCACACATCGACCCGCCTAGCGTTCAATGTCTCACTACCAATAACGTACTTCAATAGTGAATTGAACTCATCGATAAATATGGTGTACCCACTCAGGTCTAATCTTCTCAATTTTACAAGGCTATCAACTTGTATCACGATATTTTCTCCCCTTTGTATGTCCTCTTCATTCTTGTAAAATTTGCATTCAACTCCGCTCTCATTAAAGGTTTGGTGTATTGTTTCTCCCAAAGTCACTCTCGAAACTATGACTATAAAATTAAGGTTGTTGTGAGCAATATGGTCCCTTACACTTGTAGTTTTGGACGTTCCGGGTTTGGATTTCATTATGCACGATTTACCAACCTCATAGATGTCTTCACCTCTAGTTTTTTGAAGGTACTTCCGATTCCAAATCACATGTGGCTTGATGGTATTCTTGGGTGTCGGTTTCATTTTGTGATAATTAATGATGTTCTCATTCCTAGATAAGAGCCACCCGATGGCATCAAAGTCGCCATTGGGTTTACATGAATTCCAAGTTTGATTGTTGGTATCTTGGTGATAGTTAGGTTTAGTTTTGCAAAATGCATCCCACTTGTCATATTGGTTCAATCCTTTCATGGCGGTGGTGAATTTGAAAAAATCTCCGAAATTATCGATGATATTGTTAGGCAACATGTCCAATATACTATCAATGTTCTTAATGCTTAAGTTGTAATGCACGTCTCCTTCATATTCAAATTCCTTTTTAGGTTTAACTTCATACTTTCCGGTCTTTTCATTTTTTTGTGAGCTGGATGTGTAAATGTGTTCAAACAAGAATTGCTTTAAGTTTTCGGGTATCGGCTTGATGGATGTGTCGTGGTATACGGTGTAATCCTTATGAATGATGTTCTTTTTGATATTATATATGTGTGAATGAGGTGCCACAATGTATGTTCCATTGCTCAACACATCAATCCCTATCGAGCTATTCTTCTTGTCGGCGAAGTCATCGTCATACAAAAAATACAAATGATAACCTCCACTACATGTTTTGACGGTGTATGTATCAAACTTCCTAAGAGCTTGTCCGAACTTTTTCACCCAAGGATGTGTTTTCAAATCCCACTTGTGTGAGTCCAAATCAACCACAATGATGTTGTTCACTTTGCCTCCAAAGAGACCAACGTTGTAGGATTTACAAGATTCAATTCCAATAAATTGAACATTCTTATCGTTGTAAAAGTTGGACGTCATTGGTTCTTTCGAGTTTTTCCATAACTTGTGCTTAACCATGTTTTTGAGAACGAGAGTGTCATCATAAGAAGGATTGCATTGCATAGCCATGGTTTCTTATATACATGTACAACTCTTTTCTTTAAGTAGTTTATAGACTTGGACGAAATGAAAAAAAAATCTATGCACCTGAGATTTTTTCTGAATCCCTCCTCAGCCTATACTTTTCTCGTCTCTTGGCGTTTAACTCATCTTTATGAAGGGCGTAAAACGTCCTCGAACACTTCCTTGTAACCTCTCTTGTCCGTTCAACATGTGTCTCTCTATACCGTTTTTGAGCAATCTTCAAGGCTTCGCTACGGGCCATATTGATATATACATGCATTATAAGCTTTAAGTTGTTTATTCATGTTCTAAAGTAAGGATATAATACTCTAATATTAATCCCCAGTTTGGAACAAAGGCTCCGAGGTCAAAAATCGCAAAAAAAATGGTCAAAATATCGAAAATCGCAAAAAGTTGAGCCCGACGTTTTTGGCCCCAAAATGACCGATATAGTGTTCCTAAGTGAGATTATATTACTATAGTATTAAACCCTAATTTGGAACATCATCAAACCTTAAAAGGTAGAAAATCGCAAAAAAATGTAGAAAATCGCAAAAGCTCGCCCGACGTTTTTTCACTTTTTTGCCCCAAAATGACCGATATAGTGTTCTAAAGTGAGATTATATTACTATAGTATTAAACCCTGCTTTGGAACAGTTCCTAGCATCACCCGCGAAAAATACTGCCAAAAATTGGGCGAAAACAGAGCCTTAAAACGTCAAAAACTGCAGTCTGCAGATAGCGAAATTTCTCTACCTTTTTTCCAGAGTCTGAAAAAATCCCAAAACACAAAATCGCAAAAAAGCACGCACGATTTTTTTCATTGTCTGGAATCGTATCACAGACGATTTTTTTTATGTATCCTTATTATCGATTGACCAATTACCGGCAACCTAAACAAACAACTGACCATCAATTGACAATCAACTGACCATCAACTGACCATCTTCCAATTGAAGTTCTGATTTTTATAATTTTGGATTTTATGTCGAGTATCGCCAGACGATGGTCAGTTCATTGTCAGTTGATGGTCAGATGATGGACAGTTCGCCGGAAGGAGGTATGTGACGCACGTGAGGATAACGATACGGTACCGTAGTACCGACAATTGTTTTAACCGTTTATTTCGAAACGGTCAAACTTATTTCCGAAAACCTTCACCGTTTGAGCAGCAGCAGACTTTCAGCAGCACTTTATTCCAAGGTAATAATAATGGCTTCCGCAGGCGTCCAAACTAAAAACGGCATTTGGCACCCCGTCGTAACCTACCAGAGTCCGGGTGGGGCTCACCGTAACGGGGGTTTAGCCTTTGACCACACATGCGGCTTCTGGTACTTTAATGGCAAGGGGATCTTGTGCAAGTGTCGCAGGAAGGCTTCTACCCAGCATCCTGTATGCACTGAAGATCAGTTTAATAGAATCAAACACTTGCTTGATCCAGCACAGGCTGATAGCTTGTTCGGTAAAATAGTAGGCGTCAACGATCCGCCTTTGTGGAAACTCCGCTGTGAACCTATTAGCATGTTGATAAAGAACGCTGTGGTAGCCGACCGTGCTGCAAAGATTGAGCAGGCTTGTGACAGTGACGATGAGTGCGTGGAGGTGATGCGTGAGTCGGAACGATACACAGTCGAGGTCGTAAATTCGTCCGCTGCCGAGTTCAAAAAGTTCAAGGATAACCAGCAAGTGTCAACCGCTCTCGTGGACTCAGCAATAGTCGCCAGTCGTACCCCATATGCGGGTCCAGCGTACGAAAAATACATACCGAAGTCAGCCAGGAACACGCCCGTTAAAGAGTCGCCCTTAAAGGATCTCGATGCGAGTCTGCAGGCTGTGTCGAAAAAGCTTGGCAAGCTCCAAGTTGAGCCCTGCTTCCAAGCAGAGTCGTCGGATGAGCAGAGTGAACGCGTCCGAGAGCTGGAGTCGCAGCTCAAAGCTGCAATTGAAAAGCTCGATCTGACCTCAACTGACCTCAAAGCTGCGAATGCGAAACTCGAGGGTCGGCTCAACAACGCCAAGGAACAGGACGAGGAAATAGCGAAACTTAAGCGTCGCATCACCGGATTGGAGGAAGAGTCCGAGGAGGAGTCTCAGGATGCGTCTGAGGATGCGTCTGAGGAGGAGTTTGAGGAGGAGTCTGAGGAGGAAGAAAACGCCTTTGAATAAGGTATACACTGACCCGAATGTTTCGCATGTGTGTGTTTTGCAGGTACTCCAGTACCTCTTCAACTCTTAAACTTTCTCTTCTCGTTTCAGGTATGGGGAAAAAACGTGCTGAACAACGTACCCGCGAGGTCACCCCGCTGAGCGATGCGGAGTTACTCCGCGTTGCAGAGGGCCGCATCACCCGTAGTAGCACGGCGAAGGAGGGTCATCTTAAAGCCAAGTGTGCAAACGTTTTGCTCGGTGTGCCTTCTCACACAACTGCTTCACAGTATGTCAATTTACAGCACTTTGTGAATAAAACCGGCAACTACCGGAGTGTCGGATGTTACAACGACTCGGTTGAGTTGTACACTCAGGCCCGCGACTGTGCGAATGCCACCAAGAACGCACGAGCCGTCCCGAGCTCTGCAGTCACAGTTACAAGGCAGCCGTAAACTCAGCAGCAAGTCTCAATCCGTACAGTGACCCCTATATGGGATGAGCCCAGGAGGCTATAAGTTTTGTATCAACGTTTCTCGCTTTTAACTATGTTTTATATCTGTCAGTGAAACTGTTTGTTAGCCCTGCAGTGAACATATGAGCACCCGAGCATACTTGTAGTGAACATCCGAACCGAGCACCCGAGCATACTTGTAGTGAACACCCGAACCGAGCACCCGAGCATATTATCAGCAATACCAATACAGCTGTGATAACAAGCAAGTGATAACAACAAGCATACAGTGATATAATGCTTGTTATATAAGCATGTGATATAAGCAAGTGATAACCACAAGCATTCAGTCATAATACAGCAGTGATAACAAACACTTAACATATCATTATAGCAACATCTGCTCAGCTTCAACATAATATTCATTACTTCTTTCAACACCAATAAATCTGCGATTATCATTATGGCACACTTTACCCACCGTACCGATACCCATGAATGGGTCTAACACTTTATCATTCTCATTGGAATAAGTTTTAACAATCCATTCCAATATATCGTAAGGCTTCGCCGTCGGGTGTTTGCTTTTGTGATTACCGTTCGCAATAGTTATCACAGACTTCGGAAATCGTTTACCATCAGATGTTGTATTAATTCTCGGACTGTTTCCGGTATATAATTCAGTGCGTCTACCCGGCACACGTGTGTACGGTTTACCGTCAGTCATTTGTGGATTGTAGGTCGGTAACTTATCATAGAATACATACAGCATCTCATGACTGCGTAGTGGCATCTGATTGCAATGATAAAATCCAGAACTGACTGTTTTCTGCCACACGATATCATATCTGAACAACTTTTGATTGCTGGAAATTAACTTATGTCCAAACCGAGTCGTGCAGAAGAATACATATGCAGTGCGTGGCTTACCGACCCGTTTCAGCTGCGTCCATAACGTATCCAAATCAATTATCTGCTTATCGAACTTGCATGCAGTTTGATTGTAAGGTAAATCTAAGATAGCTAAGTCAACAGAGTGTGCTTCGATGTTCGGTAAGATGTCAAAACAATCTGCATTAAATATCTGCGTCGCCATTAAAGTACTCGAAGAAAATAAAGTTAATACTATAATAATATATCTTCACTTTGGCACAAGACTAATAATTAATTCACGAGGTATACTAAAAGCATTTTCAGCCTTACCCCTGCCTACTCCATGCTTTGCACACGAGCTTCGGCCATATTGAGCCGACTTCATATGCTTCCCATACAATTCCATTGATTGACACGGTGTGCTGTGTTTGTAACACATCTTTAGGTTTAGTCCATGTCTATTAGTCCAAATGTTTGTCGCCTTTCTATACTCAAAACCATATCGACAATAGCAACACGTGTGTATGTATTTGTTCATATGTTGCATCACCGGTCTATGTTTCATCAAGCCACCATCAGCGGGATTCTCGACGTACCAATACGTAGGTTTGAAGTAGTCAATGATTTGCAATGTTCTCGCGACTATACTATCAGCCAAGGCTAGATTCCGTGGGCTACGTCTCTTTGCCTTACTATACTCGGTGCATGGCGGAGATGCCCAGATTATCTCAAAGTGCTTTGGTGGATACACGGTATATTCCCAGGTCAAGATGTCGACTGCATGAGTCGGGCTGTAACCCGGCAATATGTCAACCGATACGATTTCGCAATTTTCGTACAGTTCTTTAAGTACTTTGCTGACCGATGCCGTGCCGGAGAATAGCTCTAAGATATTCATTGTTCTAAACTCAGATTATAATATAGTATATTTAATCCTCAGTTTGGAACAGTCTATAGACATACAACACTACTTAAAGATTTCAATTCTAACATAAGTAAGAATGAATATCGAAACAAAAATGAATATTCTCAAGACACTTATTCTCGGTGAACTTACGGTCAATAAACAAGTCGAACTAGCTCATGATTATATTGTGAAGGAAATATATGCAGATGAAGGTTCGACACACGTAGACACCCAGGAGATTCTTGAAAAACTTATTGCATTGCCTTATAATTGTCCGCCAGATGACCCTTCCCATTATGATGACGAGTGTTGTTGTGTGACTGATGAAGTTGTCAATTACGTTGACAAACTGATGAAAATTTATAAAGTAAGGTCAAACGCTGAAAAATAGTCTAAAGTTTATGATTGTAGAGTTTGAGCGGGAAGAATCCACTCGTTGAAATTCCTTCTGAACATACTTAAATGACTCGGTTTCCGATGCAGGTCAATAAACAGGAAATCATGAGGCCCTTGTATAGCCTGATTGTATACCGAGTTGAATTCCTCGATTGGAATCTCCCCTCCGACCTCCTCCCCTATTTTATCAATCTCTTTTTTATTCTTATTTCGGAAGACTAACATATGTGTTAGGTTACCTCTTATTGATTTTAGCAAGCCTCCTGAGCTTGAGGTATAATTCTGAGTTGCAAACAACAATGTCACTCCAAGGGCCCCGTCCTTAAGCTTTCCAAGATGTCTATGTTTGATAACCATGTTGCTGAGCTTACTCGATGGTCTCATCATGTCGGTGTCTTGTGTATCATCAAAGAAGGCGGCGATTACTGGCCGTTTGCCACCATACTTGTGTTGCGGAGGAAGAATATTACCATTCTCATCTCCAAATTCCAATAGCAATTCACCCGGAATCTCATACACACTGATGTTGTGGTTGTTTAACATCTTCATAAGCTTCTTATACCGTTCCATTTTCTCTTGATATTCATCGTACTCTTGAGCTTCGGTATCAAGGATGCCTTCAATCTGATTTGGAACATCGACAGTAGGCTCTAATACATCTGATTGAGCGAGTGGCAGGTCATTATAGTAATGCATATTGTTGTGATAAGTTGGTGATACAAGAATAAGTCTGTCTAAAGCATTGTTCTGTTTCATCAATCGAAGTAGGTGTGTAAGACTACATGATTTTCCCGTGCCACGCTTTGCACACGCTAATATGACCCCGTGCATGCAATTGAATAAAATCATCGGGTGTGTCAATTGGAAACGCTGAACTCTTTGGCACTTGAATATCATATGATTTATCTTTCAGTCTTTGAAACTGCATATACTATAACGATAGAAATAGACTGTTGTACGCTTTGTCGTAATGAGGATGTAATTCTGCATCTTTCTTACGAGGTGGAGGTGAAAAGGAACAATCTTCGATTGTCCCCGGGTCCGATGCAACTCGGCTTTGCTTACGCCGTGTGGACTTCCTAACAATGACCTCTGGTTCTTCTTCTGATTCAGAACTATCAGATTCAACTATTACTACCTGCTTCTTGGGTTTCTTTTTAGGTGCCTTAGGTTTTTTAACAACGACGTGTTCAACCTCAGGTTCAGGGTCCGATTCTGGCTGCGGTTCCGGTTTAATCGTAGTTGTAGCTTTCTTAATGGTTTCCTGAGCTGCCACAACTTTCTCATTTTCCTTAAGTTGTTCCGCCATTTTCAAATCAGATTTGACTTTTGCCTTCGCCCGACGTGTCTCTAAAGCTTTCTCTCTCATTTTGGCGAGACGTTCCAACGTTTCACTATCGGTAATCTTCTGCCCTTTGACTGGCATTGGGTCACTATAAGATACCTTAAGAAAATAAATGTCTTGATGTGACTTAGTGTTCTAAAGTAAGGATATGATATACTAATATTAATCCTCAGTTTGGAACTTTTATATGAGATATACTATATGACTAAGGAGACTTGGATTGCAAAATTGAAGCAATGTGCTCAGGAGTATAGAGAAGAACATGGAATTAAAAAGAGGCCCGGTAAGATGACACAAGCTGAAAGACTGAAAAGCTTACGAGGCCGACCAGTGGCCAAAAAGACAAAGAAATCTGCCAATAGAACAGCTTTAGACCATGGAACTCCAACCGGACAACCACTCTACCAACAGCCTATTAAAGACCCTGCTCTTCCATCGAAGGCACCTCGTAGGATAGCTCCTATCATGGTAGCTCCTTTGGACCAAACAAGCACTGGCACAATAACAGGTGACCCAGTATTTCAACGACCTAATGCAGAATATACGGGTGTAAAGACATTCCGTGACTCCATAGCTAATATTGAGAAACGCGAAAGAATGAAAAAGCAGATTAGAAAACGCCGAGCAGCGGACGTCACAAAAATATAATTTGTATAGTATAGGAAGATGCCCCCCAAATCAAGAAAAAAAATCCGGAGGCTCGCCATAAGCTTACAGCCGATGATTGGGAAAATTTACAAAGTAGAAACCTAACCGGTGATGATAGAGCCAAAGCTATACGTGATTACAAGAAGAACTATCGGAAATCAAAAGAGAAGGTTGAGAAAGTTACCAGACGACAATGGACCAAGATAGGGAAGAAACTTGCCAAAGAACAAAGTAGACTTGATGAGATTCAAAAGTACAGCATTGGAGATTCCAAGAGACATATAAAGAAGTTTAGCACAGACGTTGAGAAGTTGAAGGTACCATTCACAACGTTTTTACAAAGAGCAGCACCTGATGGTAGCAGTCTGAACTATTGGTTACCGGAGAAGACAAAAGGAGTTGAGCAAGTATCAATGAGAGCGGTCTTCGAGGATGGGACTACATCCAAATGGGTGAAAGGTTCCGACCGTCAAGATGTGATGATGAAGTTTGAAGAGATGCTGCAAAGTCCTAAGGGTGGAGATAGCAGCAAAAAGTCGGTTGAGGTTGCTAAAGATGTGGAGGTAGAATATTACTCCTCAAAACCACCAGAAGGCAAGGGGTCTCGATGCTTAGCCGCACCAAAAAACACCGTAGAATTACGACTGAAGCAATGTGTCATTAAGATTGAATCCCGCAATAACTGTGGCATCAAATCTTTGGAACTGCTTGATAGAAAACGGAAATTAGATACAATGCTAAGCGACAATGTTGTATGTAAAAATCAATACGAGAATAAGTGGAAACAACTGAAACGAGACGCCAGCGGTCACAAGGGCAACATAACATCAGTTTCCGTTCGATTGCGTTTGGAATTGTTTGCGAAAAAGGATGCTGACGAAGGAATCAATATCGAAGACTTTCCAGTTTTAGAGAGGCATTACAGCAGAAATATATTTGTGTGGGGTATCACTGAACGACTTGGCGGTGAACCAATCATGTATTACCCGCCGTACTTCAACGAACACAATGAGTATTCAAGTTATAATGACAGCTTTCATATATTGTTGCACGACAATCATTATGAACCTATCACGCGTATTGATTGCTTCAGAGGAAAAACCTATCGTCCATCTTGCACCCAATGCAAATCTCAAAAATGCATATTTGCCAGCAAGGATGTACGGTTGACAAAAGGAAACAAGCAATGGCATCATTGTGATATTTGCAATCGTAAATTCATGAACGAAGAATGTTACAATTTGCATAAAGAATTGGTGACGTGCAATCAGCTTCACAAATGTAAGATGTGCAATGTCAAGTTCAATCCTAAGGAGAAACACGTGTGTGGATACAAAGCATGCCCAAATTGTAAGGTCGTTTGTAATCTATATGAACACAGATGCTACATGACACAGGTCAAACCGAAGTCCGTACTGTCACCTGAATTAATTGTGTGTTTCGATTTTGAAACTCGAAACGACAGCGGCAAGCTTGTCGTCAACCACTGCGAGAGTCAATATCATAATGGCGTACGTGTCATTCACAAGTCAATAGACGAGTTTCTTGAATGGACATGTTTAGAGAAGCATTCAGGTTATACATACATTGCCCATTGCGGTTCCAAGTTCGACTTCAGATTGATAGTAGAGCATGTTATTAACGTTCAAAGAAAACCTCCCAAGGATATATTGTACACAGGGGCTGATATATTGTGTGTTAAGATTGCCAACGTGAGGTTCATTGATTCATACATGTTCATGTCACGTCCATTGCATGCTCTGCCAGAGATGTTTGGCTTTGAAAACGAAATATCAAAAGGGTATTATCCACATCTCTTCAACACGTTGGAAAATGAGAAATACATCGGTCTATATCCTGATATCAAGTACTATAATCCAGAGATACTGCAACCTGAGGCTTATCAAAAGTTGTACCAATGGTGGCATGAAAAGAGATACAAGTGTTTTATATTTGAAAATCCAAAAGAGATTGCACGATATTGCCATGATGACGTGACCATTCTACGCCGTGCAGTGTTCGCTTTCAGGGATTGTTTTCTGAAGATAACCGACAACAAATTTGACCCATTTAACTATCTGACGTTGGCACAACTGGCGATTAATATATGGAGAAGTGATTGCATGCCAAAGGATTCAGTGGCTATATTGCAATCATTGGTCAAGTCGCAGAATGCATCTATCAAAGAAAATCAGTGGTTGGATTATATTGTCCACACTACGTCAGCCAAGCTCAAACGCGATTACGATGGCAAACGAAATTATAAACTAGCAGATTTACAGATATATGTCGATGCTTATGACGACACCACCAACACGGTGTATGAGTTCCTCGGAAGCTGGTTTCATGCCGACCTGAAGAAATACCACAAAGACGATATTCAGTATCAACAAGGGCGTAAATCGGGCATGACGTTTGGTGAGGTCAATCGGCAAACGATGAAGAGACTGGATGCTATCAAGGCAGCAGGATATAATCTTGAGTATATCTGGGAGTCGGCATGGGATGAAACAGTAAATCAGCTGAAATTGTCCAAGATTGGTAAAGACTTTTTAGAGCGACAAACGTTGGCTTCTCCTATCGTGGATAGAGACGTATATCATGGAGGGAGAGTAGACCTGGGTAAGTTGTACTACGAGGTCAACCACAACGAGCACATACGATACCTCGACTATAATTCCATGTACCCGAGTGTCATGAAAACAAATGTATTCCCCAAAGGCCATCCCGAGGTCATAAGAGACTTCCAGACACTTGGCATTCATGGCTACTTCGGTTTGGTAAAATGCAAAGTCATTCCTCCGATTCATCTAAAATTTGGCATTCTGCCTCACGTGGACAATAGAACAGGCAAGCTGATCTTTCCATTGTACGAGATGGTAGGTACGTGGACAACAGTAGAGCTGGAGAAGGCCATTGAAAAAGGATACACCATCAATGCAATATACGAGATAAAACATTGGAAGGAAACTACCAATGCCTTGTTCGCTGGTTACATCGACAAGTTTCTGAAACTAAAAACAGAAGCCTCCGGACCACCCGACGGAGACATCGACGAGTTTATCGAGCAATTCATGTTTCACGAGAGTGTCAAGTTAGACAAGGCAAATATCAAACACAATCCCGGAATGAGACAGGTCTCCAAAGACATGCAAAATATACTCTACGGTAAATTGGGAGAACGTCAGAATAAATCTAAGAGCAAGGTTATACAAAATCCCGGTGAGTTCTACAATACCATTAGCAATAAAAGGTATGATTGTAAGTATGAGTTCGTTGGGAGCGAGGACAACGAAATGGTCTTGATGAACTTCACTGAAAATTCAGAAGTATTTTCAGACACCAGATTTTCGACCAACGAGGTCCTGGCTGCATTCATAACCAGTTACGGTAGATTAAAGCTGTATCAGTTGATAGAGGTAGCAGGCTTCTCTAATGTTCTCTACTTTGATTGTGATTCAATCATATATCGCGAGACCCCTGAGAACTATCACATATATCATGGCAATGCATATCGACAGCCATGGTTGGGTTTTCTGAAATGTGAATTGCAGCATTTAGAAAGAGACCATGGTAAGTGCATCGAGTTCTTGGCGACGGGGCCGAAGTCATACAGTTTGAAGTTTGCTGATGGTTACACCATGACAAAGATTAAGGGATTCTCTTTGAGCGTAGATAACCTGCAACATATCAATCACGATGTTATGAAAGACATGGTCATCAACCGCAAACTACATACACCAGTCAAGATGAGCAATATGGTTATTAGGCATCCTTGTAAACATGAAGGTGTACGGTCCTTGAGCATGGAAACGAGGGCGGAGTCAAAGACATTCAATTTCGTTTACGATAAGGGCAATATCAATTGGGAAACGTGGGAAGTTGTTCCGTTCTTAGATTAATAATTAGTACTATTAAACCTCACTTTGGAACAACGGCAAAATCAAAAGTTCTGAAACAAGGATTATATATAGAGTAATATAATCTTACTTTGGAACATTTACTACTAATCACCACAACAATCGGTCGGCGTAATATCCATTGCTACCGACTACATTACGGTCTTTCTTATGCCTGATTTTGTACAATCGACGTCGCTCATCGGCATATTCTTTACCCTTCGATGCCACATACGTTGGATAATCAGAAGCACCAAGCTGACCCACCTGAGCGACTAATTTACCATCCTTGAAAACATCAATTTTTTTGCGTTGATTCTTTGAAGGACTGACCTTTACACCGAGTTTACGTGCTTGACTTTTTGTGTAAGTTTTAATGTGATAAGTCATTGTATACTATATGTAACACTATTATATAGTATGACAAGTAAACCAATATCTGAGAGTAGACTTCAAGAGTTATTTTTAGACCCAAAGTTTGGTCAATCTAGTGCCAATGCATTTACCAAGAAGCTTAAAGCACAAGGTTACAAGGTCACAGAATCTCAGGTCAAGGCTGCTATTTCCAAGACCGAGACATCACAAGTTTTATCACAGCCTAAAAGGGTAAATCGTAAGGATTACTTCCCGACGTATGGGCCGGTCAATAAGGTCTCTATACAAGCCGATTTGGCTTTTATACCGAAAGATAAGTCGGTGAACAAAGGATATGCCGTTCTTCTGACTGCGGTTAACGTTAATACTAACAAAGCGTATGCAATCGCTTTGAAATCCAAAACCGTCAGAGATAAGAACAATAAAAGACAAGAGGATGTGGAGGGCATCATTCCTGCCATGAAACGATTGATAAACGAAACCAAAATGGACACTCTTAGTACAGACTTAGGCAGCGAGTTCACGAACAAACCAGTTCAAGCATTGTTGAAAGAGAAGGGTATCGAACATTACACGTCTCAAAAAGAGGACCACACTCGTCAAGGGAAAATCGAGCGGTTTAACAAAACTTTGAAACGAAGATTTAATTTTAACGAGGCGAGAACCGGTAAAAATAATTGGGTTGACTATTTGGACTCTATCGTCGAGAACTATAATGAAACGGTAAACCAAGGTAATATCAATGATACCCCTCCCGATGACATGAATAAGAATCGTGTTATTAGAAGTGTCTTGTTGAAACGCAATCAAACTGCCAAACTCTTACAGAAGTTAGACATTAAACCAGGCGATAGGGTGCGATTACGTGTGACTAAGAAGACGTTTGACAAAGAGAGCCAAACATGGTCTACGCAGGTGTATAAGGTCAGAAGTAGAAAGGGATTGTCTTTCGTAATAGAGGACGGCGACGGTGATACCTTATTAAGCCGACAATACAAGCCGCGAGAACTGAAAGAGGTTCAAGGACCTGTTTCCAAACCATCCAAAGAGACCCGAGGTAGTAAGACTGATAGTGAAAGTAAACAGGCTGCAAAATCTGAGCGTGCGTTGAAGAAAGAGGGTATAGAAGGAAATACTGCTTCCAAGACATCTAGAAATTACGACAACTACGAGGTCAATGTGTTTATCAGCGACAAGAAATCCCCTAATTATCAAAAGACATTGAAAGGTTACCTCAAGCTCAATCGGTCTGGGAAAAGCAAGCGTAAATATCAATTGATATTCTATGAGAAGTCTGAAGAGAATGAGTTTGTTGATATTCCAGACCCGGAAATCAAGTTGTTGAAAAAAAGAAACCGTTAATATATAATGAGAACAATATTGACCGATGAGGTCGGAAGACGCAATTGTATGAAAATGATGGGAATTGCCAACGGCTCAAGTTCCGACACTCTGTTTCAAGGATATGGTAAACTTGCTAAAAGCAACTACGTAATAACGATGCCCCCTAAGAACAGTGCTGTGTTCTATAACACTCTAAGAGATTCAGGGATAAATTCCAATGCATTAGTGAGAGATATTCAGGACTATAGCAGTGGTATTAATATAACCATGCCTAATCCTATGATGACAATGAATCCAATGCACACAATGACACAAGACGATATCAATAATCAAGCGTTGCAGCGTATTGCCAAAGACGCTCAAGACCGAAACGCCATGTTCGCAGATGCATCCAAAGAACTAATACCAACCACTCCTGAAGCTGGACCGTCAAGGATTACTGGAAAGGATAGAAATATAAAACTTGCAGTCGCAGAATCATTGAAGTTACGTGAATTGTCGTCGCCGAGAATGTTTGGTAACCAAGCATCCACAAGAGTAACAACAAGGAGTCAGGTACCACCACCGGCTCCAATGAGTCCTTTACAAAAAGGAATAAGTTACATAACTGGAGCCGATTTAGCACCCAAATCAAAAAGTACTTAATAGTAATGCAAGTACCTTGTAATCAAAGCTATCAGTCCAATGCTTACTGTCGTCCGTCAACCAGTTCTTTTAATAATTCTGTTGATGCCGATAAAGATGAGAAACAAATACATAGTCCGGTTTCGCGTAACAGATCTGACAACAGCAGTAAACCTTTCAAAACTATGGTTACAGTCAAGAGTAAACCAATCATGAAACCTAACGATGTTGACAAGTATACACAAAGGGACACCTCTAATTTGCTGAATGCCTTAAGTCAAGACGCCGTAAAATTTCCAAGAACCGCCCTGAACAAAGTCTTTGGTGCTAATATCACGTCTAGGGACAATCCTACACAAACAAGGTATGCACGGGCATCAGATGTCTCTTATGCTTATAGTTATGGTGACCGAGGTCGGTTGAAAAGTATTATGAAAGGACTTCCGGTTTATTACGTAGACCGAAGTTTGTCGGGTAGAAACTCTACAACGTTGGTCAATCCTAAAAGCCAAGACGTTATTATTGCATATCGAGGCTCTGATGCAGAATTTGGAAGTCTGAACACTCTTGCCCAGGACATCTCACGTGGACAAAATGTAGAAGATTGGTATGTAAATCTTTTGACATTGATGAAACAACAACGTAGTACATCAAGATATCAAGAAGCACAACAACGATTTGACGATGTCAAAAGTAAATACGGTGGGTATAAGTTATCTGTGACTGGTCACTCTAATGGAGGTGGTCAAAGCAATTATATAGCCGAAGTTAACAACGTAGAAGGGCATCATTTCAACCCAGCAATCAATCCTATGCAAGAACCGATGAACACTCCTACGGAAAAGCAGGTGTTGTACTCAACAGAAGGCGATTTAGTGTCATTACCAGCCCGGTTGAAACCACATGCTAAAAGCAATTACGATATCGTGCACGTCAATCCAAAGGTAGGTACGGAAAACGATTTGACAAAATTACATAGCGTGGAACAGATGTACTCAGATGCACCGGAGTCTACGCGAGTCAGTACAGCGAGGTCTCGTTACGGCTTTGCCAACGCCATGACAGGTTCGGCTGTGGGAGGGTACCTTGGATATTACACACCGACTGACACCAACGACGAACGTATCTTTAGGACCACTCAAGGTTTATTAGAACCAATCTTACTATCAGAAACTCCCAATGTGAATTTCACAGATTTCATGAATATAATGGGTGTTACGGAAAGCTTAGGTGAGAAGAATTACATACGTGGAAAATTGGGATTGAATCCTATAGAACAGAAACCATTAACGGAAGTGCCAGTATATGACCCAATCACAGAGATGATACGCCAAGCCACTGGTCGTGCTGACCAAGACAAGGAGTTGTTCCAAAATGAGATTTAATATAGAGTAATATAAGCTTACTTAGGAACAACGGCAAAATCAAAAGTTCCGAAACGAGGATTATATATAGTATATTATAACCTTTGTTTGGAACATTGATAAATTTGATTTATATGATAATAAGATGGACCGTCAAGAATTGATACGCTTAGCCAAACTTCAATACCCCGATATTAAAGAAGCTCATGTAGAATTGCTTGTAGATGATTATATCAAACGTCCAGAATTTTACGATGACCTTTGTACTGGAAACATTGAAGAACCAATTCCTTTAGAGCGGGATACTGTTGATTCTATAAAAGATAATTGTTATATTAATATAGATGAGCGTAATTAGTACGAGAACTTTGTTCTTGTCTTCGGAAGACAATAGTAATGGAGATGCACGAGTTCTACAGATGAACGTACCAACTCAGTTGACAAATTATCGAGTGGAATCGAAATTGAGATTAACATTGAATACTTTTTCTTGTGCAAAGACATGGTACAGTATTAATGAAACCAATGGCATCTTCTATGTGGGTCATACGGTAAATAATACTTTAACGGAAGTGAAAATACCTTATGCAAATTATACAGAGCTGGACCAATTCACATCTAAACTGGCCACCGCAATAAGAACTGCTATCGGTGGCACGACCCTAACAACAGTTACCATAACTTATGATAAGGACAACGGCGGGGCCTTAAATTATGAGAACAAATTTCGTATAGAATTAAAACCACCACAGCCCGATGTAAAGTTTGTAGCTTTTAGTGTCAGCGGCGATTTTCAAGCTATACCTGGGTCTCCTTTAGACGCCGCCTTAAATACCTCAGTTTCCAGAGCAGGCAAATACAACGATTCCGACCAAGTACTCGGTGGTCGTGTTAACCGCAGTACGGCAGGTATGAGTACAGTGTCTCAGCTCTTAGACTTGTTTCAAACAAGTTATGTTGTAGCGTACAGCTTATGTGAATCGATATACCCTTGCAACATTCAGACCAATGATGCTCTATACCTTCGTATTACATCGCTACCGACACACAACATTGAATCAACGAACCTATCCACATTTACGAACAGCAATGAAATGATTAGCAGCGATATATTTGCAAAGATCTTGTTACCCAGCGATACAACAACAGACTTCATAAGATATATAGACCCGAACCAAAACTTTGTCATCGAGGTTTCAGGGTCACAATTCACTTCCTTTAGAATCACCTTGACTGACAGTAAAGCCCGACTGATACCATTAGCGTCCCCTACTTCAGCTAGCGACGGCAGCGTAAATTATTCTATAAGTATCAAGGTCGAAGAATTAGCACCTGTTGGTCTCTCAGATATTTTATAATCTTTATAATATATATACAAGAATGAGCCTTCCGATGAGCCTGGCGTACGGGCTGTCAAAAATGAACTCATATTCAACTAATTACTTCAGATTAGAAACCACTAATCTTACTAAAGCATCGAGGTATTCAACTATAACTTTGAATCTGCCTGTCAATTCCATCGTTAATATGAAGAGTCTCAGTATGCATTGCAAAGGTTCGTGCAAAACTCCTATAGCATATACGGACACTACAGATAAAAATTTAATTGTTACGCTTCCCAACGGACTTGAAAAGCTCATCTCTCGCTGTGAGGTCTTCGCAGGAGGGCAGCAGTTGACCACTGGTTTTCAAAGTTACAGCACGGTAGCAACCGTTCTCGACACCATCAAAACAACACTCAGTAAAGAAATGACTTATCAACGTGTTCTCAAAAATCAAGAAATCAATGTTGCTGCCAATTTCTATGCCGCACCACGTCCATACATCTTGAATACCTGGCTCAGCATATTAGGAGAAGCCGAGCCCAGTTATATCGATACAAGTCTTCTTCCTCCAGTTCAAATCAGATTGTATTTGCATGGGCCTGAGGTGTTAGGAGCGTTTGTCCAAGGTAGTCCACCTGAAGACGCCCTCACGGAAAAAGCCCAACAGACTTTGATATCACAAGGGGACTTTTTATTAGACGACCTTTACTTTACCGTAGAAACAATCACTTTCAGTTCAGGTGTCTACGATGCCGCCGTAGAATCAAAATTGCGTGACGGTTTTTTGGAAATTCCGTATAAGAACTACTTTTCGTTTTTTGAAGGGGCCTCTACGATGGACAAAAGTACGCGATTCTCTTTGAGTTCACAGTGTATTGATAACATATATGCTGTTCAACGCCCAGGGGATTATCGGGATAAACCTTTAGGACTTATCAAATTGGAAAACACCTGTGGTACATCTTACCTCCCGTCTTACTTTAGATTTTCAGCTGGTCATTTAGGTGCTCTACAATTTAACTTGAATAACCTGTTCGTTCCTAACTATCGAGTCGATCCTCTTGCAGCGTTCAATCTGCTCTGTATCGGTAAAGCCGACAACTATGGTACGCTATCGGGTTGTAAGATTAACAGTTATGAAGATTGGCTCAACAATCAGTTCATTCCTATGGTACGTTTAAATCTTCCCTCAGAAATGGGCGTCAGAAGCCTAACAGGATTGGATTCACGGGGTTTGAACAGTTCCTTCTATTTCCAAACTCATGTAGCACAACCATCTGATGCTTTACAAACGGTAGATTTGACAAGCAGTAACGAGGTAATGATTATTTGCGAAACGACAGCCGTTCTTCGTATTGGTCAAAACCGTGTAATCGAAACTGTATTTTAAACATGGTGCTATTGTGCCAAACCGGGGATTAATACTAGAGTATTATATCCTTACTTTGGAACGTTTTATGTCTGAGATGGGCCGCTGTTGCCGCTTAAATTTGTAGGTAATAGTATACATCAATGGCACAACAACCAGGATTGGTTGGATACAATATGATTAAAAACGTAGGCCCCAATGTGGATAAGCAGATTCACACAGCGACGATGTTTCAAATGTCAGGTTATAGACCTGTTTTGATGCAACAACTCCCGTGTAAAACAATCAATGACATCACATATCCACCATTCAGGATAAGCAATGTTAATCCTCTGGCTGGATACAAATCTTATACTTTAGGGCACAATCAAAAAGTGTCCAAAGAAATGGAAATGTTCCATTTCCCGATGGAACATCCATTGAATAGTCGATTGTTGCAACCTGTACCTCTGTTTTTTTCATAATCTATTGTATATATAATGAGCTCATTTGGTAATGAACTAAATGCAACAAAAGTTACGGCACCCGATTTCTATGGTAAAGGGATGACAATCGGTCGTGATGGTAGAAATGGTAATGTACCGGAAGCAAGAACTCAAATTAATTTGTTAGGAACTGAAGCTATATTTAATTTTGATGCAAGCCAAAGCGGGAACCCCGGTATTGCAGATTTCAACATGGCGGGACTGCTAAGCAAATTTAGAATTGAAAATCTCCCGGTTGTAACGGGAGCGACAAATACACCACCAAACGACGATATAGTTCCGGTTAATGGATTATACGTATACACTTCCAACCCTATAAGTAATTCTGGACAAATATTCATGAAACTTCTTTCAATACCTCCACCGTAAATTATTAAATCGTTTATAGTATATAATGTCAGCTTTCGGTTCAAATCTAATAGTTGAAAAATTAACGGCAAAGACTATGTAGCAGCCCCAGGGACAACCGATACACTAACGTGCGATACAGTTGTGTGCCAAACTATAGGCAGCGTAGACTCGCCGTTAGAGACGATGCATATCGGTTCGGACATACGCTATCAGAACGATATCAAATTCATAGATACTCAAGACCCATTGAATGAACGAGAACAAATGTCCTTGTTGACAGATGGGTCGCTAAAAGTACACACATCAATCAAATTCAACGACTTCGTGTTGAACAACCCGGTTTCCAAATCACGATTTTCAGCAGGTCTCGATGACCTCGATGCTTCTTTCGAGATTAAAAGCTTAGACCCTGTTGAACAAACACGAGTATCAATTGGGGAAACCGGTATCAATGAAATTACATGTATGCAAACGACAATCAATATAGAGCCATTCGGCAGTGGTCTATTAATCAACGACGGTCCACTCGTGCTCAACAGCGGTGATATCACATTGACTGCAGGCAAATATCGCGGAGATGGAAGCCTTTTGACAAACTTACCTTCTGGTGCAAATCAGAATCTACAATCGGTCACTGACCAAGGTAGCACGACCACAAATAGTATTAGTGCTTCTGCATTTGTGGGTGATGGGTCAGCGTTAACAAATCTCCCAGTTCAACCTGATACATCTACACTTCAAGATGTGACCACCCGAGGGGCTGCAAGCAGTGTCGCCGATGTTTCATATACAGGTACAGGTACCATGATTGTCAATCAAGAAAAACTTAGTGGGAATAATCTTAGAATTGAAAGTGGTTCTGGTGGTTTTGGTAAAGTATCAATCGGAGAACAAACTCAAGGGTATACAAACGCCGACCACATTGGAGACCGTTCTATCGCTATAGGTAGGAATGCATTGTCCATTAACAATACAACAAGTAATGATACGATTGCAATTGGTTCCGGTTCGTGTAATAGTAATTGTGGTGACTATGTCGTGTCTATTGGCGACGACGGTGGTCAGGTTAACTGCAAAGATGCAGCAGTGAACATTGGAAAATATGCAGGTGAATATACAGCCGGTGAAAGTTCCATAAACATTGGTGCGTTGGCTGCACAAAATTCTGCTCAGAGTGCCGTAAACACCGATAACACAATCGTTTTAAACGCGAGCGGGGTTGAACTGAATGCCGGTGTTGCTAATAGTTGTTATATAAGACCTATTAGATTGTCTCCCGACCCAGCAAGCGAGTCACAAATGCTCCACTACGATACAGCATCCAACGAGGTACGTTACGGCCCCGTTTCAAGTGGTGGTGGTATACCGAGTTTATCACAGGTCCTTGCTGTCGGAAATACCGGTGGTTCAATCAACCTCACTTCAGATTTGGATACGACGGCCATAAGAATCACGAACAGCATTGATTGGGCTTACACAACACCAGACACATCTTCGATAACGACTGATGGTATTCCATTAACCCAACTCACAAGTGCTTATAGGAAGACTACATCACCAAACACATTCATAGGCCAAGTGTATACGATGGTAAACACAACAGCTTCTACAATAACATCAGGAACTGTTCTTTCTTTTGACGATGTAAGCACTAACATCAATGGTATCAAACCCTATGCAGCAACAAACACAGCTACTAATACCAATGTCGGTGTTATAGGTGTATGTGTCCAAGATAGTCTTGCAGGTAATTATTGTTTTGTACTTATTAGCGGTTTCTGTTCTGTTAACTGTATTGATGGTTCGTACACCAAGGGCCAGCTTTTAGGAGCTCAAGCAAACGGTGTTGTAAATTCAGCAGCAGTTGCGGCGACTAATGGTGTAATCGGGTGCTGTATGGAAACCGTAACTCATGCATCGCCAAATGCAATTATATGTTATTTACAACCGTCATTTAAATTGTAAATATATTGTAAATGCCTGTAAAGCGAAATAATCCTAATTTACCAAGTTGTGAAACCGTCGTTCAAGATGGTGTCGGTATGAGAATTAAAGGAATTATAAATGGAAGACTCGCAAACACTCGATGTAAGGTAAGAAATATTGCTGACGCCCAAGGAAACGTAGTTAGATATAGTAAACAGAACTTACCAAAAACAAAAGCAAAAACAAATCAACGTCAATCTAGGGTGAACGTATCATTAGAGGGTGGGACCGGTGCAAACGCCATTTTAATATATGATACAGGGGCTACGTCCACCCAAATGAGCACAGCAGATGCCAGACTTATAGGAATGATTAAACCAGACGGTACGTCAGATTATCATAATCAACCACAACGTGCTACCGGTATAGGCGGTTCGGTTGCCACAACACAATATTCCGACGTTCCTTTAATATTACCAGCGACCGGTGAAGTAGCGGAAGGCTCGGTATTGGTTTATCCTAACGCTATAGGATTGTTAGGTATTTCACATATAAAACACTTTAAACGATACCGCGTGAAATTTAAATAGGTATATATGATATATGTCAAGTTTTGGACAAAGTTTAGTTTGTAAGAATTTAACATGTGATACGATTAATGGCAATCCCCCAGACGGTGGGTCGAGCAAATGGACAAATGTGTCAGGTACGACAAATGACATTGAAAGAACAAATGGAAATGTAATAGTTCAAAATAATTTACGGGTAAATGGAGAGATAAACAACACCGCACCAAATGATAGCACAAATATTGATTTATTTGGAAATAAAACATCAGGTAATAGTTTCATAAATTTAAATACCGCAGGTGTAGATTTATCGAGTATTTCAACGATATATTTTATAAATTTTGAAACGAAACCTGATTCATCTGTACCTAAATTTTTTAGAATCAATATGGCAGGTGATATTTCTGGAGCTCGTAACGTCGATTTAGAAAAATTGACATTACCGGTACAGTTGTCTCACAAGGGTTGTCAAGTCATTACAGCTTTGACGGGGGGAACTCCAGGTGATAGAACCGTGCAAATTCCAGCAGGAAAATTTATTTGTTTCTTCAATTTGACATTTACTTCATCAGATATAGCTGCTGGTGCAAAGACTCTGAACATAACATTTGATACATCAAACTTACCAATCACAGCTCCACAAATCACAGGTAGAAAATATATAGTTTTTGTTACTCGGCCGCAAACGGAATTTAACGAAAGTGATTCTAGGCTTGACGTATTAAACCAATTTACGTATGTAACTAAACCAGGTAACCAGTTTGCTTTACAATTAGTAGGTGACGCAGATATACTAGGTATGAAAGCAAGCTTCATTGTGAAATTCATAGAAATGCAGCAGTAGCGAAACAATCGAAGATAAGCAACACCGATGTGCCAAACCGAGGATTAATATTAGAGTATTATATCCTTACTTTGGAACACATAAGGTACAAATCGGCATCACGGGCAACACGGGTAAAAGGTGGGGAAATAGGTCATATTCTCGTTATCTTATATATAGTCTATAATATGACCTAATGTGCCACCTTTTGATTTCGCGGTGATTCATTGCCCATCGCGTATAACTTGTCGCAGATTTCCAGAAATGTACAAATGTTCCAAACTGGGGATTAATACTATAGTAATATATCCTCACATCGGAACACACGACACATAAGAGGGGCAACAATCTTCGATTGTTGCTTTTGAGTTGTCGCAGATTTCCAGAAAACACAATTTCAGATATTGTCGCAGAATTCCAGAAATTCTTGACAGATTTCTAGAAATGTACAGATGTTCCAAACAGGGGATTAATACTATAGTAATATATCCTCACAATGGAACACACGGCATATAAGAGTGAGTTGTCGCAGAATTCCAGAAAATTCTAATGTGCCAAATTGGGGATTAATACTATAGTAATATATCCTCACATCGGAACACATACAACAATCAATCCATTGACATATGGTTGCGAGCTGGGAAGCGAGCAATGCAAGGCGGGCATGGGTGGTAGGTAAGGCGGCAATAGCATAGATTGTAGCCAGTCGCTGTGTCGACTTACGCTATTCTGCCGTAGATAACCGTAGGTACTCACTACATAAGAGGCGTTCCGAAATACTGGGAAATCCTGGCAAATACATAAGGTACTTAAGAGATACAAGTGTATATAATAAGGATACTCCCCCACTACACGCCTCTTATGTAGTCTTATACTTACCCAGCGTGAATGTAGCATTGGGAAGATAGGATGTACAGGGTAATTGGCTTCCTCCAGCCAATCCCACTGAGAATGATGATGAGTCTGTTGGTGATATACCAAGCTGAGAAGCGAACTGTCTGTCGATAAATGACGATGTACGTAGCTCCTGGATCTACCAAAATGTGAGTACTCTGTCCATATACTTTCCCTTTGTACAACAACAGCTTCTTCTGTGATTTCAGCTGTGCTGTCTGTGACCGCATCTGTGCGATCGATGTGTTCTGAGGGAGTATCCATCTGCTGGAACTGTAGTGTCAGACTGGAAAGGACTTCTTCTGAGATACTCTCAACCCGGCCACTTGCTTCAGTGGCATTTTCAGGTTGATTTATCTTTGGGGTGCCCTCATCACTGGTACCTGTGCAGTACCCGGAGAGTTTCCCTGAGGAGCTGGAGCTGATGCTGGAGCTGGATCTGGAGCTGCAATTGCTGCATTGATGCTCTGCTGATTCTGTAGCTCCTTAACCAGGGTGTTGACTGTTTTTAGGAGTTTGTTGGACTCACTTTTGCCACCCTGATTATTCTGTTGCTGCTGTCCTCTGTATGGATTCTGAGCTGGAGGATTGCCTTTTATGGGTTTCCCATCTGGTGCCTTGGTGGAAAAGCAATCCTTTGTGACGTGATTGGTACGACCACAACGTTGACAAGGCTGGGAAGGAGATGATACTGATCCCTTTCCTTTTCCTTTTCCCTTGCCGTTTCATTTGACCTTTCCTTTATTCCTTTGGGAATTCTGGTTGGCATTCTGATTCTGGTTGCCTCGATTCTGATTGGATCTGTCATATGGCTTATTGCCACGGCCCTTGTCCTTGTCTTTCCTGACTGGGCCTCCTGACTGTTCCTTCTGTCCCCTATAGTGAAGGGTCTCTGCCTGCTTCGAATGAACTACATAATTCAAATCGAGCAGAATCTGTGTGGTCTGTGCCCACGACAGGTTATTCCTTTCATCCTCTGTCAGAAATCTGAGATGAAACTGTTTCCGAAGGTCTGATTCCATGTTACTGACGAATCTATCCTTGATCAAGACATCATCCAAATCAACTGATGCTAGAGCAGCCAGTGATGTGAATGTGCGTAGGTAGTCTGCAAAAGTCTGGTCACCCTGCTGCAGTGCCATAAGATGCTTTTTGGCAACTGATCGCTTGTGGGGATTTCCGAACTGTCTGAGGAATGTATTCCTGACATCTTCATACGTGGCATCTGGTGTTTTGGCCACGACATGAAAGTTGTGTCTGTCATTATTCTGAATGAACGTGAGGAAGACTGTGCTGAGATCCTTATCTGGTGCACCTGGATATGTAAACTGAAAATATATGTCTACTGTCTCTATCCAAATCTCCGCATCCTGTCCGACTTTGTACTCCTTCGGTGGATTCATTTTCACCTTAGGGACAATTGCGGCTGGAATAAATGCTGCGGTGGCCTGAACATCATCTGGATCTGCAAATGCAGGCGGGGGATTCTCCTCTGAGTAATCCTCATCTGGTTCCTTAGGCTCAGTCTCTGGATCTCTGTACCGACTCATGTCTGTCTTCATTCTGCTGATGGCATCGAAATATCCTATCTGATCATATCGGGTTTGTGTGTCAGCATAACCCTTTAACCATGAAGGTATTTTGAATCTGCTGAATTGATCATAAAAACCCAGAATGTCAAAGTACCAGTTATTGTGATCAATATCGATAGCTGGTATAGCTGCTGGTTCTTCTGCCATCTAAAATAAAACACCACAGCGGAATCGTTTCACCGCCCAACCAATCAAATTCTAGATCGCAAATCATCGTATCGATCGATCGATGGCCCACGGTTTCCATTGGCTAACAAAAATTAAACATCTTGCGAGGTGGCACATTCGTTATTGTCAGAAACGCTTTCTTTCTGGTCCCACTTTCGTTTGACGACGAGTCATGCATGACGTCATCCTATGCCACCTTAAATAGCATCACCATCATCCACACCCAAAAGTCGTCTTTCTTCATCATCCACAAAGACCTCTAGCCTAGGTTTTCAGCCTGCGAAAAAGTCAGCATCAAAAAAGTTATCAAATCTGAATTCTGAAAACGAAAATAAGTCACAATTTTTTCAATTTTTACTTTTTCGACATGATACTTTGCATATCAAGTTTTATGCATAAAACTCACACCTCGCCCATTACACCACCTAACAATCATCAAAACTCCCAAACCCACCGCGCGCGAATGTAAAAAAAAATACCGAAAACTTGTTGTGGGACAATATAGTAGATATCTACATATCTACATATCTATAGTTGAACAGTACGCTCGGGGAAGGTTGTAGCCACACGGACGACGACAGTGTCGCGGATGGACGAAAGCGCTCACGAAGTGACGAATGTCATAACACCGATAAAATTCATAATTTATTATCATCATTCTGTGAAGTTTGTGTCTCGTCACTGCTCGTAACAATTGTTGTTGGATATATCACTCGGCCAGTGATATAACCACTCAAACGAGACCCCTAAAGCAGGGTTTGTATTAGAACGGCAACTCGGACTTCTTTTGATAGTAAACGGATACCCCGATAAATACTGATCGAGGTTTTAGGTTTCGGCCTACGGGTGACGGTCACCCAGACTAATACTACAGGATGTGGCCGGTGACAGTTTTATTTTGGTGATTATGCGTCCTGTTTGAAACTGTGTCCTTAGAGTGTTCAATTGTTGTGTTTATGTATATTGTGAAAATCGCGAAATTCGGCAAAAAATGCGCGAAAATGGGATTTTTGCGCGAAAAGAGCCCTTATTAGGATCGTAATGGGTATATGCTAAAGCCCCTACTGTCGCAGTTGCCCGCTAAGGTCTTGACTTGCTTCTTCAAGTCGCGAACGATATGTCCGCAAGATCCCGGACGGAGTTGTGGGTGTCGCCGGCGTCTATGTGCACCGCTGCATACGACAATATGGTGATGGCGGTGTGCTCGACGTGTTGTGCATGACATTCGCGCGGGTCCATCGCTGCATGGTGTTTATATCCACGATGGCTCGTTGGTAATCTAGAAGCAAACGGGACACCGGCCGTGTTGTAGTAAACGTCGTTCAAGGCCTTGATGTACAACTTCACCTCGTCGTCGTCCAAAGTAGATTTTCGCCTCGCAATAGCGCAACGAGGGCGGCGTTGAAGTCGGCAATCGCGGAGTGCAGGTCCTTGTTGGCCACGATGGGCACGCCAAGCAACTTCGAGGTCCCTATAGAGCGGGTCATCGAAGAAAATGTGGAAAGCTGGATGTCGGAAATGTCGAATACGTCGTGTGAACTAAAGCGTTACGGTAGAGAAGACGATGTCCGGATGCCGACCGGAAATCTCAACGCTGCCAACGATACTGCGCCGAAATCAATTCCTCCAAACGGCCGTAGTGAACTAGCGATCCAACATATTAAATCAGCCCATCAGCTCCGTTAGGCCATACCGCCCGCCCGCAGTACTCTCAATAATTAGCGTTCCTCACTTATCCATCCCAAGCGTCGGCGTTCAGTCAATCATGCTAACGGTCGCAATATCTAAAAAAAGTGTGCGTGAGATCAAGCCTGCAAGAATATACAGGGTGCAAATATATTCGACTGAATCCTAAAACCAAATTCGTAATGATCAGAAATATCATAAACATAAAGTGTGCTAGCGTAGTAGATAGTGTTGAAAACAGCACAGCGGCCACGGGGAGAACGCTCCCGGCGAGATAGAACGAACTCAATAATTGATAACATACGGGAATAAATATTCTGACTGACACAAGCAGAGTCACCGAAGATGACATACCGGAAATGACACGTGACAGTACGAACATGTCACAGTGCCAATTCCAGCACACCACCTCATCTGAGGTGAATCTACAGCTTGTGAAAGTCACCACCCTAGCTACTAGAGGTTACATCTAATGAGAATGTTATAAGTCTAGTGGCTAGCAGATCACAAGTGTAAAGAAATGAATAAAGGATGCCGGATAAAATACTGCCAGGTGCTCATCTCATGTCGGAATTACTGCTGAGTTAAATCTCTGCCGGCTAGTGGTCAGCAGCAAACTAAGATGCCGCCTGTCTGCTCACGAAAGTAGATGAATCATGAAAAGAAATCGCCTGTCGGTTTAGCCGTCGGCTGTGCGCGGCCAGTTGGGAGGAATTACACATCTCTAGAAGAGGGCTCGCGGAAATGAAACAACAGCTGCCCGCTAGTGGTCAACATCCTGAAAAGAAACATCATAATACGAACGCGTCAGCTAGTGGTCGAAACATCAGAAAGGAATGCTCTGCCTGTCCGTTTAGAAATTAAGAAGACCTAGAAGAATAACCACAGTAAGAATCGCTGCTAGCACCACCAGACCCAGAGTCGTAGTGGTCCCCAGAATCGTAATCGGAGGGGTCAGCATCGTCCTCGTAAGCACCACCAGAGTCGTGCTCCTCGTGATCGTCGGAAGAGTAGGGGAAGAACTCGTTGTTGTCATCGTTCACCGGATCAACGTGCTCCGAAGAGAGCGAAGCATTTCCAGTAGAAATAAATGTTGGCGGTAAAAATTCTGCTGCTGCAGCGTCTAAAAGACCGCCAGAATCCCCTTCCTGGAAGCCTGTGTCCAGAGAGGAGTGTTGTACCAATCGTGAGGGAGAAAATTCCGGAGAAGCCAAGCGACCATGATTTCCCTGTTCCCCCTCCAAATCGTCTTCAGACTCATCGTAGTACCCAAGTGGGTATTCCGATTCATCTTCGCTCTCACTGTCTGCACGAACGTCCTGCCCAGAGAGTAACATGGAACGCGAATCCGCAGAATGATAGTAGTGACGCTCGACACGAACAGGAGGAGCCTGTCGTGTGAGCCTACGCGTACTGGAGGAGCCAGTCGCGGGTCTGGTGGTCGTAATTTGCGAAGAAACAGATCGGGTGTC
The DNA here is from genome assembly GCA_001247695.2 of Cymbomonas tetramitiformis. Classification (NCBI taxonomy): domain Eukaryota; kingdom Viridiplantae; phylum Chlorophyta; class Pyramimonadophyceae; order Pyramimonadales; family Pyramimonadaceae; genus Cymbomonas; species Cymbomonas tetramitiformis. Next base: position 65,765 of record LGRX02031586.1, read on the forward strand.
CAAAATCGCGGACCCATTGCCAACGCCCTTCTCACAGAAAGTTACGGCCGGAATCAAAGAAGAATCGGACGCAGCACCACCAACCGCTGCGTCCCCTGAAACAATGAGATGCAAAATAACCGGCTCGAAAGATGCTGGAGGCTGCGGTAAAATCTGAGAAGCATTACGAAAATGATCGAGCGCTCTAGCTTGGGCTTGGCACAAGGAAATTAACTGAGCGCGTTTAAGTAACTCCACTTTGCCCAATCTCTCGTCGCAAGAAAACAAAAGAGCTCGAAGCTCCTCATCGGGCAAAACATCTGCGAGAGCCATCGCGGAAAAATAATCCGTAAAAGAAAGCAAACGCGCGAAGAGAATGCCGATACCACTCCGCCGTAATTTCCCAAGTCAACCGCGCGTCTCCAAGCAGTGGCGAGAACCAGATTCCTAGTGCCCCAAGAGGGAAGGGCACGCTCAAAATAAAGATAGAGCAATAATGAAATAAAATTCAACGCCAAAAATCAGTTCACGCAAACGTGAGAGGGTCCATAACCTGCTGGAAACTACACAGTGACAGTGGGGAGAACGCTCCCGGCGGATAAAGAACGAACTCAATAATTGATAACATACGGGAATAAATATTCTGACTGACACAAGCAGAGTCACCGAAGATGACATACCGGAAATGACACGTGACAGTACGAACATGTCACAGTGCCAATTCCAGCAGATAGGCCCATGAATATACTCGAGGGCTTAGGGTTCGAGTGACAACGGGGAACCACGCCTCCTACTAGGAAGTCGTGATGTTGACGATAGCTGGGCCACGGTAGTGTCACATCCAACCCTTCGGCCAAAAGCCCAGCACCCCCCCCCCACCCCACCTTTCTGAGGCGTAAAGGCCCAAAGCCTCCCGAATTTCAGCGCCCTAAATATAGCCCATGGGGCGGTTTCCCGATCAATATCAAATGTCGGAATTATCATTTCGGCGGTATGCCTGCATTTGATAGCTTAACCTGTTGGTTTTAAACTTGTTGCTTGTATTCTGGCCTACATATATATATATATGTGTGTCTGTGTGGGTGTATAATATGAATGGGTAAACGATGGGTACCTGCGTAGGCCCTAATCACATAGCCCTTCATCAGTATGATTCTGCACGACAAACGACTATCCAAAAAGCATGTCTAATAAGCATGTCCATCCCAAAAGCATATACAGGCATGCATCATCATGTCCCAAGTGTGAAGACACCTGCTTGATCACTGCGAAGTGCAACGTAAAACGGTTCCTTACCTCATACAATAGAACAGAACATGCTTTGTCAACAAAGCCTACAGAGTTGGTGATACAGCCGCTTCCTGCCTGTCCTCGTGTGGGTACAGCCTACAGGCTGGCCCACTTTTGGAAAGTAGGTCATTGTGTACTCGGCAGTGACACGTGAACATGCTTTCCATCGTGACTGTTGCTGTTGGGGGCCTATCCTATCATGCATCGAAACCCAATAAAACCCACATTTTGCGGTTTTTTGTATAACTGAAAATACCCTTGGGTTGGGTTTAAAAGTATCCCCAACCCAACCCAGAACCCATGGGTTTTGCTGGAATCATGTAGGGATGGCGTGCAGTTGAAACCTTATCATACAAGTTTCTCACTCTAAGTAGAGCTTTGCAGGAAATTAGCGTGCACGTATATTGAAAGGTGGCTTACATGCAGCTTCCATTTAACACTCTTACAGAATGTAGGGATAAAGGATGCAAACCTCGCCCTCACAACGGTCGCAGCCCTAAATCGGCGTTCCTGTCATACGCCGAAACACTTGGAAAATGATCTGCACAATTGATTGCTTAGAATATCAATCTTGTCTGCAACACGCTAGTTCCCAGTGCTTCAGGAGAGTAAAAGTTGCGGGCGCCCTTGACGCGGGCGCATCTCCGCCATCAGTGTCACCAGATCTCCAGGTCCACAACCCACTTTCAAGTTCGTGTTTCCCCTATGAGACGATGCAACTTCGCTGCTCCACAACAGAAGATATTAAAAAGCAGTGTGCACAAGGTTCCCCGTACAAGGTTGTCCCAGTTCTCAAAAGTCGTTGTAAGAATAGTAAGCATCGAGCTGTTGCTTTCGAACCAGTACAAAAACAAGTCTCCAGCTACGCAGAAATAATACACATAAACAGAAGTACTTCTTCACTTAGGCGGGGTTTCCCACGCCTCGCGGCGCATAGCTGGCAAAATCACGTCCAGATTTATGACAGAGCTTTGAACTTCGCTTCTAACTTGCGTCGTTCCGTCTTCTCATCTTCCAATTTTTTCTCCATATTTTGCACCTGCAGCGCGGCTGATTCTTTTTGAGAAGACAAAATACCTTGCGGAAAACGCACATAGACGGGTAGGACTACTAGGAGGCAAACAGTTTGAAAAGTAGGATATATTGAGCGAGGCCCAGCGGGCCTTCGGAAACACGCGTCAGATGCAAAGCGTGTCGTACAGTCGGGCAGCGCTAAAGTCAAGCGTTTCTCACCATCAAGAAACGACATTCAGAAACGTAACCCTTGGAATAATACTGCATACTGTCACCCTTTTTGGTTTGTGTTATTAAGACCGCGTTCTCAACACCGCGCCGCGCATAGGATACCGTTTAGCACCAAACAGCTTTAACGCAGCTCGAGTTCAGTTCAAAGAAAACCTATCGCCCTAAGGATTGCAGAAGCTCCTCGGTGAAAATCAAAGGGGTACCCAAGTCATCACAGAAAGATTAAACATGGCACATGCCTTACTCACAGCCTGTATGCAGGCTGTTGATCAAGGAAATGACCACGGCGGTGCGACCCAGTTCTGCGTACCTGCTCAAGCAGCTCTGCGTGACTGCACTCAGAGCGACCTTTGCTTACGCTTCCATCTGCAAAATAAACTCCACCATCGTTGAAGCGTTGGGTGGCTCTCTGTTCTTGCCCCACGCGTTCCTTCCACGAGTTCGCTAAGGTAGTATACGACGATATCCTGCCACTCGCACCGACTCCTGGTCCTGGCATTCTAGATACTCGTATGTTTTATTTCAATGAATCTTCAAGAATATCTTTCGCGGTTGAGATATATGTGGGGGTAACTCTGACCTTGGTTGCACGAAGTCGGCAGTTCCTGCTCACAAGAAAAGCTATTTAGAACTGAACTGTTCTTGAAATGTCTTTTTTATTTTTTACGGATTAAAAAAAAACTATTGGGGAAAAAATCGGAGATGGAATCGAAGATCCCCCTCTTTTGAAAAATCGGGAAATATAATTCAGTGTCTGTTAACACTGTGTCATTGTCGAAATCATGAAGCCAGACACTGTGACACGGTACGCTGTACACGATTTCTGTCTCAGTTTTTTTTACGTCTTCATTCTTCAAATCTGAGAAATGCGTGAACGGATTCAGTGTCTGTTAACACTGTGTCATTGTCGAAATCATGAAGCCAGAATCGTAGGCTGTACACTGTACGCTGTACACGACACAGAGTAGAGCTGTGACACACGACACAGTGAGCTGTGACACACGACTCAGTGTGTCACTGTACACACGACACGACACGACACGACACGACACGACACGACACGACACGATTTCTGTCTCAGTTTTTTTTACGTCTTCATTCTTCAAATCTGAGAAATGTGTGAACGGATTCAGTGTCTGTTAACACTGTGTCATTGTCGAAATCATGAAGCCAGAATCGTAGGCTGTACACTGTACGCTGTACACG